>APFE030790859.1:4498-139946 GCA_000404065.3 Pinus taeda
CATATATATAGAAAGTAGGTTTTGTCATGTTGGGAATCATCCAAGAATTGTTCATTTGTGTAATGTAAAGGAGGTTTCCCCCTCGAAGAGGTTGAATTCTAAGGCGTTGATCTATATTTTCTATCTTTTTGTGAGTTGGTTTCATAACATCGGAAATGTGCTTGGTTATGGATGTTCCATTCTCACCATCAAACTTTAACTGAGACAAGTGACATAGTTTCTCCTTAAGGATTGAACATTGAAAAATGGACAAGTCAGGAAAACACCTCGGGAGCACGATTCGGGATGGAGCCATTTACAAATATGAGACTAAACTACAGGCTCCAAGGGCTCATATTATCATCCGACCCTCCTTATAGCACCAATTTTTTGATGGGTCAAAATGTACCTCCAACAACTAAGGGGGTCTCCCTAGTGTGAAGTCCCAATTAGACCTCACACCATTTGGGATAGGAGCCCCATATGGAATGTGGGCCCAACTGCCACCATGAATTTTTCTGCTCTTCGTTATCAAATGAGAAAGTGTTGGAGTGGAGACAAGAATGAAATGCTCAAGAAGTGAAAAAAATCAACCCAAGATTGACAAATTGCAAAAAGAGGTACAAAAAAGTCTCAACAAAAATAAGAAGAAATATGCCACGAGAGGGATCAATGAGCTAAAACCCAATCATACATACACTAAATAGGAACATGCCAGAAGTTAATCGCAAAATAGTTCACAATAGGTCACTGACATGGTGAGGAACAAGTAAACACATATTTAAAAGCAAAACATACATGAGACCACTATGTACCAGTCCATAACATATTGCGTGTATGAAAGTGCACATACAAATATAGTGAAGTATCAGACAACTAATACAACAACCATGAGTAAGCATGAGAATTACCGCCAAAGATAAAGAAAATCTTATTAATGTTTCTACAACTTCAAATACATATCATATAATTAGTCAAAACCCAGTGGTGGAATATGGGCTGCTCATACCATTGCCCAATGCCAAAACCCTAGCCCCACTGTCGATCCACTCTACTAGCTGCCAAGAGCTGAGTGGCTCTAGATCTCAAGCATCAATCAACTATCTATTCCTAGCTTCTACTCAAGTGATAAAAGAATGAGGCAGGAGGGCACATTTATAGAGATGAGGTTATTTTTCACCTAGTGTGACCATTGACCTCCCCTCATGCCCTTTTGGCTACCCTAATGACTTTTGGGATTATCCTCTTCTTTCTCAAGCCAAATTGATTGTTACATGCCCACATTAGTCCTAACATAGTGGATGATATAACGGTGGGTGATATTACATCATGATGAAGGAGAGATAGAGAAGGATATAGGGGGGTTATTGGAAACCCTTGAATGCCTGTTACACATATGTCAAAACGATGCTGATTATTGGTCATGGAACTAGCCTACATTCACCAATCTTCTGATGATGCACATTTGAGTTTATTGAAAGGTTCCTCACATTTGAAAGGGAGAATCTGGCTTGCTAAGAGGAAACCCTAGTGTTGGATTCATTATCGACATTGTTGTGAAACCATGAAGATATGAATTGTTGGAGTGCCTGTCATTGTGCCTTGCCTACACCCAACCACCTCTTGTTGTTTTGTTCTTCATTGAAACCCTATTTTTGTGGGTTCTATGGAAATGATAGCTCCCTTCATCTAGGTCATATTTATGCTTTCTCCCATGATCTACAAGAAAACAAACCATATTATTTACATACATACTGACAGTTAGAGAATAATATTAGAAGGATTAAAATAATGGCTAAGAATGAAACACTAATTTGGACCATTTTTAGTCCCTTTCAACGATGCAGTGTTGTCGATGAATATGATTTCTGACCATATTCTTTAGCTTGAACCAATCTCATCTAATGGTGTTGAAGGTGAAGGTTCTCAAGATTTGTTATATTTTATGGGGGGGGGGGGGGGGGGGGGGGTAAATGTAGTTCCAAAAGGCATATAGCTTTCTCCATTTTGGGGCTCAATACTCTGATCCGTGAGGTTTACCTCCTTGAATTCTCTTTTGGAAAGCTATGAAGGTTTCTTCAAAATTCCATAGAGATTTATCCATAATCCAAGCATTATAGTAGACCAAAGAGACAACCCCACATATGTGAAACCATCAATGTAACTTCTAGTATTTCAAATAAAGAACAAATCTATTAAGAAGACTGTTCTCCCTCACTTATTTTTTATTTATTTATATTTATTTATTTATTTATTGTGTGCACGATCCCTCTCTAACTTCCTCATCGTTGGGACATTGAGAATATTTCCTCTTTCCATAGGTCCTCCTATCAAAGTGTGATTTTAACCATGGTGCTACATAATTTCCACTTTGATAACGCTCTTATCAATCACGTGCACAACATTATCTTCTTTGTGCTCTAATGTTTCCAGATTGATTCCTTTATTATTCCTAGATGTTGGCTCTTATGTGATGATGATGGCTTCATCATGGCCCAAACCTCCACTCAACACCTTCATGGGCATCATGAAAAACCAAGGCTGCATAGTGGCATTATGATGGGGTTTCCTCTTCTAGCTGCTTTCTTTAAGGCATAAAAGTGCGATGGTGAAACCTTGGTGGAAATGCGACTCACTGGAAATCATTCAGTCGCATCTCCGACAGGCTGCATTCCCTATAGGCTTGCCTCAATGCCAACATTAGTTTGTGGTTTCAATAATAATGTGATACCACCATTTAAAAGGACCTTGTTTAATGTCATTCCTTTGCCATCATTTTTGTAGGTGAAACACTCAACATCACTTCTTATTCATCCACCTACTTTCCATTGGCATAAACATGACTATGGGCTGTTCGTATGATGCTGGTTTAAAGGTAGGGGAGTAGTAGCGTCAATTGGATCAGCTGAGGGCAAGGTGGGTCACCAGGTTGAGTTACAACGAAGGTCTTATTCCCAACCATGTCGCTGGGCACACCTTGCAACCTGAAGAGGTATCACAATAGTCGCACAAGTCACACCAACCACTAACTTCTTTCAACGGTGATTATGTGACTTAGTGACCTTAGGGGAGGTTGCATAGTCGTAGCTTTGGTTAGGTCACATCCCTGGCTATCTGTCTGTGACTCTGAAATGCAACTTATTGACCTTGAGATATTACAATTTGACCCATGCGTTGACTCTCCCGATGCTTCATGCATCACCAAATGGATGGTGTGTACTGTGTTGAGTGGATGATGGCGCTGTTGCATCATAATAGGGAATATCCTTTTGAAACATGCATCTCATCACATTATTTATTCATTTATGCATGGATCATCATAACACCCCTTTGGTGAACATTGACATCGTGCCCTTCCCTCCAAATCGACTTGCTGTGAGGTGGCAGTGTAGCCATGTCTGTTGGTTGCATCTCTGTCCAGGTGCATGAATACTATGTATGTTCTTTGCAAATTTCACTCTAACGTAGCGCTAGTGAGGCCTTGAGACATGGGCTACATAATGTTCTCTTTTGACCTATCATTCGTGGCTATATACATGTAATGAAGCTTTATTCTAGTATACGTTGATGTGCACTTCTGTTTATGAATGTATTTCCCAACCATGATGCTTTATCTCTACTGATAAAGTAGTTAACTTGATATCATATTCCTTTTGCACTTACCACTAGCGTATTCGTGTATCACATAGTCACAGAGAAGTAGAAGTTGCATTGGCCCCTGGATGCTCTGGGAGAGATTCTGCGACTTAACGACCTTTGGGAGGTCGCATAGTCACAGCTGAAGGTAGTTCACATCATCATATTGGAGGTAAGGAGATTGGGTGTGATTTGTGACTTTTGGAGAGGTTTCCCAATAGGAATGTGACTTAGGCAAGTCGCATGGTCACATTTTGGGTTCAACTCCCAGCAATGAAGTATGGTCCTGCGATTTGGGGGAGGTGCGACTTACTAAGAGGTCACAATGATAGCTAGAGGATGCCACTGCGACTTGCACTTACAACTAATGACAGTCTGATTTGACATAGTCCCCAAATCGACTTCAAACCTCAGCCAATGCGCTATGTACATTCTCATCATTTTGATGCTCGACCTCTTCTATGGCATATTTTCTATTTTGTGTCGCCTCACATGATATTCTGCACTCTCCTATTCTCATGGCATTATTTTTGTTGATATTGTCAAGCTTTGAGGAGCTTTTAAATTGATTTGCATATATATCAATAGTTGGAACAGTTAAACTTAAATCTATGGTGTTATTTTCGTTGATCTTATCAAGCTTTGAGGAGCTTTTAAATTGATTTGCATATATATCAATAGCCGGAACAATCAAACTTAAATCTATGTTTGCCTTTCGACCTACTAGTCACAATATCATAAGAGCCCAAGAGATATTTTCTAACTTCAACACCATGTCCCCGTAGGTAATTTTCATCCTACCAGCAATCACCTCATAAAGTTTCGAAATCATTAGATTTACCAATGACACTTGGGACCATTTGATTTTTTTTTTTATGGGCAGTGCACCATCGATGGCTTAGGGCTTAGAGAAGGATTTGCTCTAAAGGATTCTCATAAACATACTATTTGACATAGTAGAATATGTGGAACAATCCTTTTCAAATTGGTGTGATATCTCTCCCTCCAATGTCCAAAACATGAAGCATGGATATGCATTGTTTGAATCACAACAAAACTTTGAGTTCCTTTTCCTTTAACCTCATATGCTTGTCTTATGCGATGGCCCACAAGAATTCGTTGGAACACTTTTATAGGTTTTTTAGCATGTGCTTTGAAGTGTGAGATTCTTGGTTATCTTGATGTGCTGTGTTCCAAATCAAACTGTAGCTTTCTGTGTGGTGAGAATGTTAATACAACCTTTATCCATTTGGACTGCACCCTTATCACTACCTTGAGCACAATGGACGTCAAACACACTAAAACCTTGTGTGCTTCTTTCATCCTGGGCACATAGATGACTCCTTCACATTCGATGTGTTCATTTGGACATCTGATTGAATATTGGGTCATATTCTGGATGGGGCTACTATACTAAATGGTGTGAGGTCTAATTAGGACCGCATATTGGGGAGACCCCTTGGAATGTTGGCAGGTCCAACACTATCAACACTAGCGTATCGCTCTCTCTTACCGGCCGCAAACTAGAGCAGGAGTACCTTTGATATTATTTTCTAAGCCTTCTCATTGATGAAGACCTTTAGGAAAATTGATTCTCTAATTTATCCCTTGGGAATATGATGAAGGTGACAAAGGTGTCATCATTTGGGGTTTTGTTCTCGATGAAGGTGTCTGTCCCATCACCCAGACTGGTTATAGGAGTGCACAATCTTCCCTATTCACAGAAGAAGCAAAAGACTACTCCCATAGGAGTGGTAGTCTCATCCGTGGAAGAAGAAATCCTCACCACTCTTGAAGAGTTGGTAGAATTTGTTGAAAATGAAGAGGAACCTCCAGTCTTCCAAGAGGGAGAAGAAGACAACCTCTTACTCTTGGGCTCAGGTTCCGGCACAAGAGGCAGAGGGGAAGGCAGCGGAGGAAGTGGAAGTGGAGATGAACCAACAAATTCATAGGTAGAACCATCAGATTCAGAAGAAGAGGAGGACGATGAAGAAGAGGACAACATGGCTGACCAAAATCTGGAATGGATGACCCAGGGCCCATTGGCACTCCCGGGTGTCTTGCATAAGATGCCAATACACGCAAAGAAGTTGTTAACAAAGTATGACCCTGAGAAGACAGTGAAGGCAAAAGATCACTTAGAAACATTCTTATTGGAAATAATACTGAGAGGGGGAGGGGGGGGTGAATCAGTATTAGCAAATCAATAACTTTTTCATTTCCATAATCAGATTCATATACGCTACTTCAGTTAAGGGAACTCACGTGTACATGCAACTGTGCTAAATGCAACTAGCGTATATTCAGTAAACTTATGATTCAGTTAGTTGATCTTTATTCAGTGCATCAGAACTTCATTAACCATATGAACAGTAACCAGGTGCAGTAAAAACAGAACAGATCATCACACATAAGAGAACACACATGAACACCATGTTTTAAGGTGAAAACCCAATGTGGGTGAAAACCACATGTTGTTGTCGTCTTTGTCAATTTTAATATTAAGAAAAATTGTTTACAACATTGTACTGGTGCAGACTCATATCAGTACACGGGCTTCTACCTGCAAAAGGCTACAACCTTCTCTTGCACTAGCTGATATGTTTACTAGTACGTAGGTGCCAAACTACAGAAGGCTACAAATTTCTCTTACCCTCCAGGGACCTCGTTTCATAAATTTTCAGACTGGATACTCCTGGAACACAACATCATAATCTAAAGGCCACGTTTCATCCAATTTTCATACTGGACCCATCAACAACATTGAAGCTCAAAATAAATCACCACTACAATACATCCATCAATTATATCTGCATCGACCAATCACTGAAACTCAATATGAATCAACCAAACTCAATCAATCACTGACAACCTCTGTACCTCTGACACAACTGAATCAATCATTCATTCATACTTTAATCAATCAACTGCAACAGATAGATCAATACATAGTTCTGAGTTACATTATCATTCAGAATTAGTTGTCATCTTGAAACCATGCTTCAGATTGTATATGCTATTTGGCAGAAGCCAACCTACGTGTATACACAGCTTCCTTGAAGCAAACCAACGTGTAGATCTGCAAACACTTTGTTGCACTTCTAGACTTCAGACACAATCATACATAGAGGATAAAACATGTGTTAGTGATCAGATCTAGCACATAATGATAATTCATTGTGATCCTCATCCATCATTAGATTTCATCCATCAATACTGAAGTTAATCACAATCAACCAATCTGAATATACAGAATACTATCATCAGAAAACAGTCACCAGAACACAATGCAGAACCCTGAAGACTTGCGACATCAAACAGAACCCTTATGGATCATACTTCAGAAGATACACACTACATCCATGAGCCGAACCAGCGTGTATCTGCTCTTTTACCAAGGGAAATCAATGTACAGATCTGCAAATTCCTTTTTGTGATGTATACGCTACTTCTGTATGCTGAATCGGCATGTATATGTTGTTTTTCCAAAGTCAACCTGCATAGATCTGGAAATGCTAACTTAAGCATCACAACTATTTCAAACTTCATTTGTACCCATATCATCACATTTACATAATAAAGACATGCGTTAGTATTCAGATCTATAATGTTCAAGATCAAACCATAGAATGATAATACATTTCAAGCTTTAGGATCCTGATCCATCATCCACATAGGTGCATCCTTAGTTCAGATCAAGCAAAGCATCACAAACCCATAACCTGCATACTTGATTTCATATTCCATACTTGCTTGACTTGGCCTACTGATATTCTCCTCCTTATATAGTTTTAGGCCTTCCTCAATACCATGGACCAAAACCACTTAGGACCAATACCTTCGACCAAATACCTAGGGTCAATACCTCGAATCAGATACCTTGGACCAATACCATAGATTAAAATACCATGGACCAAATATTTCAGACCAAAACTTAGTTTTCCAAGGTATACGCACTTTTCCTTTTGTGAAAGTACGTTTGTACGTATACACGACTTTGCATATAGTGAACTTGTGTGTATACGTGACTTGGTCAATGGTGAACCTGCATATACCTTGTATGTATACACGACCTTGTATATAGTGAACCTGCATGTATACACGGCTTGGTCAATGGTGAACCTACGTATACCTTTATTTCTTCATTCTTTGTTTTTTACCTGCTATACTGTGATCTTTCATCTTAGTGAGTTGCCTTCTGAACTTATTCCTTGAAACTGCCATGCATTTCATTACATCTGTAAACACAACTATCATGCATTCTGTCACATCTGATATCTCTTCCGTAGATTCATCCAGTTACCATATATAAGTGAGATGTTCTACTACAAGTGAGTTGCCATCAAGTACAACGCATTCATCATAATGCCAACAATCTCCCCCTTTGGACTTGATGGCAACAACAACACCAAGTCACTCTCCCCGTTTGACAACAAGGGAAAAGAGCGGACCAAGATGAATAATTTCATATCTGAATAGCTGAATATGAATATTGATCATGCTCCCCCTCAGCACATGCTAAATTTTCTGATTAAACTCCCCCTTTGTATAAGCTAAGATGCACTATATCATCCATGCTCCCCCTGAGCATCTACAAAGTCTGCAAGAAATATGACTCTATAACTCAACTATGTGAGGATGATCTTCCTATCACCAATGAATCATACATATATCCATCTCCCAACAAAGTGGGGATATACCAAATACCAATTGTTTATACATGACTGAAATATTACATCATCCTTCCCATGCATAGTGGGGGTACAAATTACATCATATGACCAAAAGGGACTCATCAAGAAGACTACAACAGACAGAGACAACTTATTACATCATGGGTCTTGATATGACCTTTACATCGAATGATATACATGACATTTATAAGAAAGACCAAATATCTAAACAAGACCATGATAGTCATCAATAGCTATCATACACCATGTATGATCTGCTCCATAAGCATCTGTTAACAGCATCCATACCAACAACCTGCATATGTCCATCATTAGTTCCCAAGATATGACAGTGTAAATATCATAAACCTATGACAAAGTATGTCTGCATATCGATATCAACTCATCCTCTTGATTTCATCAAGATCAACTTGCTTCGTTTCCTTAGTATAAAGAGCCTTATCATAACCTCAACATATGTCATATCTCCAGCCAGTAGCACATCATATCATATGTATTTGAAAACACCATAGTCATCATCTATGGTCATCGTCATTAAGAACAGCATGATCTTTCCACAAGAACCTTCAATATATCAACCATGTATCATCACTAGGGAACATCCCACATCTAATGAGCATCAACCATGATAATCAACATATGTGAGTATCAACCTATCATCATAAGGCAATAACTCATCATCATTATGTGATTAAGTAAGGCCATGTCTTCGAATATCCATGTCTTCAAATAGCTATGTCTTCATGCGACCTCAACCATGTGAGAGGCAGGAACTATAGGAATCATGCATCATAACTGCACCATATGAACTTTATGCATCTTTGAATGCATGATGATAGCAACATAAAAGAAATGAGTGGCTCATCATCAACTAATGAAGTTGTGTACTCAAGCTTTGTACTTCTCTTTGTCCTTATGAGGATCACCATGTAAGCAACATATATGCATCAGCAAAGAGTCATCCACAATCATCATTTAGCCATATAAGCATCATTATCATTGATTAGGTACCAAAGACTTCTAAACATAATGCCAACAATGCTTTATTACAATATGTTCTCCCCCTGAACCTATTCCACCTGTTCACTGTTAGATCTGATCATTGTATATATCAGTAAGAAGTATCAAGGCATCACTATCAATCAGATATACATCAAGTTATCAACAACTTGTGAGGATAAAAAAAACACTTCTAAATAACATCCTCAGACTGTTGTCATATCTCATCACGACAAAAAAGATAATAGATAATTGTCTGAATCATATCAAATCAATTTTTCTGAGTCTTTCCAATTGCATTTTTCTCAAACTACGTATACTCAACTATGCAGCTTTGGACTCACATATATACGTGACTTGTCTTCATGAAACTTGCGTATGAGATTTAGAACATTGAAGTTTCATGCTTTCAGCTCCCCCTGAGTCTGTTATGTCTGTACACTGTGACATGTCACATTTTTCTAACTGTACTTCCTTCTTCTTCCATATCTTTGAGTGTGATGATGTTCTCTCCTTTTGGTATGGTGCCTACAATTTCCTCCTGCATTCCTTTGCTACATGTCCAAACTTGTTACATGCATAACATCTTACATGTTTCATATTTCTTCTATGGCAGTCAATGGCTTTTTGACCAAACATATTGCAAGAAAAACAATATCCTTTAAAGTACCTGGAAGCTGATGATCTTTCTGTGTGATGGTCTTGAACCATTCTACTTCCGCATATTGTTGCAACATGTCTAAGATTATGACATATAAAACATTCAACATTATTCATCTGAGGAAATGACCGACTATCGCTTCGACATTTAGGAGTTAAATATTTTCTTTGAAGAATTTCTTTCCTTGGTTGTTGATGGTGTTGACCTCTAATCTTCTTGTTGAGCATTTCAAGTTTTACATTAGAGTTCCTTGCCTTAGCTTGTGAGCTAGATTCACCTTCAACAAATTCATGGAAACCAATATCATATTTGATGCCAGAAGACCTTTGACTACTAAGAATATCATCCAAAATCTTAGTACTATCTTGAAATCGTAAGAGCTTATCCTTTTCTTCTAATTTACCTTTTAGTATATTTACCTCAACCTGATATTGCTCTTCCTGCTTCTTCATGATTTCTTCAGCTTTTCTTCCTTCTTCCATCTGTTGCCTTAATTCAACAACTTCATTTTCTTGTTTTTCAAGAGCTTGGAGTAGTTCTTCATTTTTCTTATTTGATTTTTCAAGATCTTCTTTTAGAGAGAGGATCTTAGCTTCAAGAATTTCATAGTAACTAGATCTATCTTTGAGTTTCTTTATTGTTGTGCTCCTTTCATTTACTTCAATTCTTGATGATGTCACTTCATCCTGAAGCTTTTGACATTGATCTTCCTTTTCCTTGAATTTCTTCCTTACTTTGTTTCCTTCCTCTAGTTGAGCCTTTAGTTTGTTAACTTCTTCTTTGAAGGCACACTCCCTTTTGTCCAACAGATCTTGTTGATCTCTAATTTTGTCTCTGAGCCTTTCAAATTCTGTCTATATTTGATATCTTTCTGTCTCACCCATAAAAGCAAATTCATTTGTTTCGCTATTACTTTCATCATCTTCAAATGGACAGAGAAATGCATCACCAGAGGATAACAAATTCATACTTGATAGTTCTTTTGCTTGTTCATCTTCATTCTGAGGTGACTCTGAATCTGAAGAGTTGCTTCCACATAATCCCCAATCGACTCTCCCACTGTCATAGTTCCTTTGAGATGTCTTCTTTTCTGAGGCACGTTCTTCTTTAGCTTATTTCCCATTGATCTACGGATCTCCTTCAAGTGATCAAGCTTCTACCAAAGGACCTGCTCCGATACCAATTTTTGGAAATAATACTAAGAGGGGGGGAGGGGGTGAATCAGTAAATTTAGAAAATCAATAACTTTTTCATTTTCATAATCAGATTCATATACACTACTTCAATTAAGGGAACTCGCGTGTACACACAACTGTGTTTAATGCAACTAGCATATATTCAGTAAACTTATGATTCAATTAGTTGACCTTTATTTAGTGCATCAGAACTTCATTAACCATATAAACAGTAACCAGGTGCAGTAAAAACAGAACAAATCATCGCACATAACAGTACACACATGAACATCATGTTTTAAGGTGGAAACCCCATGTGGGTGAAAACCACCTGCTGCTGTTGTCTCTGTCTTCTTTTAATAATAAGAAAAGTTGTTTACAACTTTGTACTGGTGCAGACTCATACTAGTACGCAAGCTTCTACCTGCAGAAGGCTACAACCTTCTCTCGTTCTCCAGCTTGTACTAGAAGGGAGCTACAACCCCCTAGCTCTTATACTAGCTGATATGTTTACTAGTACGTAGGAAACGACCTACAGAAGGCTACAAGCTTCTCTTACCCTCCAGGGACCTCATTTCATAAATTTTCAGACTGGATACTCCTGGAACACAACATTCATTTAATTTTCATACTGGACCCATCAACAACATTGAAGCTCAAAATCAATCACCACTACAATACATCCATCAACTACATCTGCATTAGCCAATCACTGAAACTCAATCTGAATCAACCAAACTCATTCAATCACTGACAACCTTTGTACCTCTGACACAACTGAATCAATCATTCATTCATACTTTAATCAATCAACTGCAACAGATAGATCAGTACATAGTTACGAGTTACATTATCCTTCAGAATCAGTTGTCATCTTGAAATCATGCTTCAGATTGTATATGCTCTTTGGTAGAAGCCAACCTGCGTGTATACGCGGCTTCCTTGAAGCAAACTAGCGTGTAGATCTGCAAACACTTTGTTGCACTTCCAGACTTCAGACGCAATCATACATAGAGGATAAAACATGTGTTAGTGATAAGATCTAGCACATAATGATAAGTCATTGTGATCCTCATCCATCAATACTGAAGTTAATCACAATCAACCAATCTAAATATACAGAATACTGTCATCAGAAAACAGTCACCAGAACACAATGTAGAACCCTAAAGACTTGTGACATCAAACAGAACCCTTGTGGATCATACTTCAGAAGATATATGCTACATCCATGAGCCGAACCAACATGTATATGCTCTTTTACCAAGGGAAACCAGTGTATAGATCTGGAAATTCCTTTTTGTGATGTATATGCTACTTCTGTATGCTGAATCAGCGTGTATATGTTGTTTTGCCAAAGTCAACCTATGAATAGATATAGAAATGATAACTTAAAGTATAACAACTATTTCAGATTTCATTTATACCCAGATCATCACATTTACATAATAAAAACATGTGTCAGTATTCAGATCTAGAATTTTCAAGGTCAAGCCATAGAATGATAATACATTTCAAGCTTTAGGATCCCGATCCATCATCCACATAGGTGCATCCTTAGCTCAGATCAAGCAAAGCATCACAAACCCAAAACCTACATACTTGATTTCATATTTCATACTTGCTTGACTTGGTCTAATGATCTTCTCCTCCTTATATAGTTTTAGGCCTTCCTCAATACCATGGACCAAAACCACTTAGGACCAATACCTTGGACCAAATACCTAGGTTCAATACCTCAGACCAGATACCTTGGACCAATACCATGGACCAAATATTTCGGACCAAAAATTAGTTTTCCAAGGTATACGTGCTTTTCATTTTGTGAAAGTCCGTGTGTATGTATACGCGACTTTGTATACAGTGAACCTGCATGTATACGCGACTTGGTCAATGGTGAACTTGCGTATACCTTGTATGTATACACGACCTTGTATATAGTGAACCTGCGTGTATACACGGCTTGTTCAATGGTGAACCTGTGTATACATTTCTTTCTTCATTCTTTTTTGTTTACCTACTATACTGTGATCTTTCATCTGAGTGAGTTGCCTTCTGAACTAATTCCTTGAAACTACCCTACATTTCATCACATCTGTAAACACAACTATCCTGCATTCTATCACATTTGATATCTCTTCTGTAGATTCATCTAGTTACCATATATAAGTGAGATGTTCTGCGACAAGTGAGTTGCAATCAAGTACAACACATGCATCATAATGCCAACAATTCTACCTACATCAGCGAACACTTGAGGTACATTATGACGACGTTGCATGTAGATTGTTTCCATGTACCTTAGATGGAAGTGCAGTTGTATGGTACCATAGCCTTCCTATGAACTCGATTCAGAATTGGGGGATGTTCAAGAGAATTTTCCTTGAAAATTTTGTTGAAGACAAAACCCCGGCCATGTTGGTAAAAAAGTTGGGTAGTCTCAAGATGGAGCAAAAAGAAAAAGTCAAATATTTCAACCAGTGGTTTAACCGGATCTTGAAAAATTTTACAATAGACACCAAACCTCATGACACCATCGCTATTGACTACTACATGTTTGCACTGTCGACCAACATTGCGTAGTTTGTCAAGCGAGCTGTGAAACCAACACTATTGGAAAATTGCCAAGATGCAATTACTGTGGAGAAATACTTGCGTGCTATTGGAGTCATTGTAGATGACAAACCCGCTAAGGACTCCAAAGGCACGGGTAGGAGGTCTCAAACTATTGTGTGTAAGGTAAAGGAAAAGGAAGCAAGTGAAATTGAGAGCCTTACTCATCTCATCAAATCCTTGGAAACCGAAGTTTCTGAACTCAAAAAACTGACGAGCGAGACAATCGTGAGCAGTAGGCCTCCCAAGTTCGTGCAGAGGAAGAATATGACTTCATGTAGCAGTAGTAGCCACCCAGCCAAATCTTCGCAAATCTCTAACCTTGTGCTCAACCCGGATCAGATTGCGACAGATCATTACTGTAAGTTCCATGATGAATAACATTCGAACAATACCTACCCAGGATGGAACCAAGGAATGAGTGCTCTGGCTACACAATTGACCGACCAATTCACGGCCAGTGAGCAGGCTTGGCCTGAGGATGAAGTCGAAGAAGAAGTTGTTGCATCTGATGAAGCTCCAAGTGTTGGGCATGTAATCAACATGTATTAATGCACTCGCATTGCCTAGAAGATGACCATTGAGAAGGAGCCTCCGAGCGACCATCCAGCCCCAAAGAAAAACAATCGATACAAATAGAGAAGTTTGCGGGTCCCCACTATGTTTTAAATACCGAAATAAAAATTAAGACAACATCTACTCAAAGCAGTTGATTCGCTCGTCAACTAAACACAAAAAAAACTCAAAGCAAGTCTGGGAAGGTTGTTACATCAAAAGGTACATCCATGAGCAGTAAACACAAGAGCAGCCCACCAAACAACACGAACACAAGTCTACCCTGAGACATCTCAGTGAGTCTTCCTTCTCTAGACTACAACATTGTTGAAGACATGAAAAAGACACATGTGAACATATCTTTGTATGAGTTAACGAAGATCACGGCTCAACGAGATATTCTTTTGCGTGCACTGAGGCAAACCTCCACAGATAGTGTTACCGATTCCAGCAAGGGACCAAGTACGTCTCCTGACTCACTTGCATCTGTGCTCAACATGCTCCATATGGAGGAAGCAAACTCACTCTGCCCACTGTTTTTGTTGAAATTCGAAATATTCAACTTCAATCTTCACAATTGTTTGGTTGACTCTAGTACATCAGTCAATTTCATGCCACTCTCCATTTATAAGAAGATCAATGCTCAATCAAGTAGCACAACTGCGCAGTTCATCCAACTTGAAAGAACATGTGTGTCAGCCATTGGTGAACTTTATGATGTGATCATCCGGTTATCGTCTGACGGACTAGTTCATCAGTGCATTAACATTTTGATTGTGGACATCCCAGAAGTGTATGGCTTAATTCTCAGCAGAGATTGGTCTAGCAAGTTTCAAGGATACTTTTCTAAAGACTAGTCACACTTATGGCTTCCATACAAAGGCCAAAAACAACCAGATTTGGGTGTTGTCGGAAAGATACATGAAACACAACATGACTCCCTTGGATGGTCAAAACGAGCTATTGGCTTTCACAGAACTCATGTTCGTCAATTTCTTTCTGGAAACACGGTTGGGGTGTTATCTTGCATAGCCAACTCCCACCCCACCAGAAACACCATTGGGTATCCTTCCTTGCCCAACTAGCGAAAATGAAACCTGTACAGTACCTTGTAACAATAGTAGCAGTAGAGATAGTAGTACTAGGGTGGCAAGAAGCCCTGGTATAGATAATATGTGGACCTTATACTTTGACGGATCCAAAACACAGGAGGGCTTTAGAGCTAGTTGTTTCTTAATAGACCCATTTTAAAGGAAACACTTGGTCTCTAGCTACTAGGAGTTCGAGTGCATGAACAACATCGCTGAGTATGAAGCACTCATCTTGGGCTTACAGAAATCCATCAACCTCAATGTTGTTGTGCTAAAAGTGGTAGGTGACTCGGAGATTTTGGTGCATCAGGTACATAACACTATACACTATGTGTCACCTCGTCTTAAGATTTATCAACAAGAGGTATGGTGACTTATCTCTAACTTCTAAGATTTCAATATTATTTATGTACCAAGAATGCGTAAAGAAGTTGCAGACGCTCTCGCAAATGCAACTGCTAGGATGACACCGTTAAGGGATAGATTTTTTATTGAAATTTTTGATAAACCATCTGTCCCTAATAACATCACTAATTTATGCATTTTTGATGATGACCAACAGATACTGCATTTCATGGCTAATGTTGACATATTCAAATATGCGACGATAGAGGAAGATGAGCACAAGCAATCTCTGTAGAATGCAGCTGATGATAGCAAACGTAACATCATACCCAAGGGTGTGGTATCACTCGAGAAGCTGTATGACCTGAAGAACCACTTTCAGGGGCCTGTGAATTCCAAAACCCACAGTTCTACAAAGTTGTATGAACAAACCAATTTGGGAATAGACAAATATCTGAAGTTTGTGAATCTCGGTACATGTTGCACACTACAAGAGCAACAAGCTTTTGTCCACCTATTTATATAGTACCGTGATGTGTTTGTGTGGACATATGATGACTTGAAAACATATGACACGAAAATAATCCAGCACGTTATTCCAATCAAGGAAGGGGCCAAGCCTTTTCAGCAAAAGCTAAGGAAAGTGCATCCATCACTTGAGCCCTTCATACATAAATAATTGACTAAGATTATGGATGTTGAGATCATCTACAAGGTTTTTCATTCCACGTGGGTTTCAACTCAAGTCTTTGTTAGGAAGAAGTCTGGGGAGATCCGCTTGTGTTTTGATTTCTGAAATCTTAACGGTGCCTCAGACAAATATAACTACCTAGTTTTGTCTATGGAACACATATTGCATACAGTATTAGGAGCATAGATGTTTTCTTTGCTAGATGGTTTCTTAGGATACAATCAGGTTCTGGTAGCAGAGCCTGACAGACTTAAGAGAACATTCGTACCAAGTGGGGTATGTTCGCTTATCGTATAATGTTGTTTGGATTGGTAAACGTAGGCGCTACATTTCAGCGCACAATTAACATCACTTTTTGTGGGCTCATTAGATAGAGCATAGTGATATACCTCAACGACATGACAACCTTCTCTAGATAGTGTCAAACCACCTACGCCATCTTAAGAAAATATTTGAGTGATGTTGGAAGTATGGGATATCCTTGAATCCCAAGAAGAGCATCTTCACGATATTTAAGGATAACCTCATTGGGCACATCATTTCCAAGAGTGGGATAAAGGTAGATCCGAATAGACTTTAGACCATCACGCAAATTCCTTACCACATGAACAAGAAAGCTATGCAGTCCTTCCTAGGGAAGATCAACTACCTCAAAAAGTTCATCTCTGATTATGCGCAGATTGTCAAACCCATTCAAGAGATGACCAATAAGGCCACAATGTACAGTTGGGGAGAAAGGAAAAGGAAGTGTTCACCCAGATTAAGAAACCTATAGCAGAGGTACCTGAACTATACAACCCAAACTTCATCAAGAATTTCTTGCTCTACACGTTTGCTTTTGGCACTTCACTTGTTGTTGTACTCACTCAGAAAGACGAGTTGAACAATGAATGACCTATCTCTTTCATGAGCGTGAGATTGCAAGGACCTGAACTAAACTATCTCATCATGGAAAAGCAAGAATACACAGTATACAAGGAAGTTAAACACTTTAGACCCTACCTCTTTAAAAAATCATTGCATTGTCTTTGTGCTGCACCCAACAGTCATATCACTCCTTTTTCAGAAAGAGTTGGGGTAGAGAAGGGTGAACTGGATGACAGGAATGTAAGAATATGATCTTGACATCAATCCAGTTCACACCATCAAGGGTCACAACCTTTGCAGACTAGCAGTGGAAGAAGTACATGTGCAAGTGGATGAACCATTCCAATAGTGGGGCTTGGACATCATTAGGGAGATTTTTCCACATTCGTCAAAGCAACACCGTTACATATTATCTTACGTGGTGGACAGAAACAGTTCCACTAAAATAAGTGAATGAACAGGAAGTCATCAACTTCCTAAGGAAGAACATCATTTCCAGGTTTTGCATTCCTGTATCACTTGTTTTTTACAATGGAATGTACTTTTCCTCGTTAAATATTTATGAATTTTCATTGCAAAATGGTAGTGTTAAAGCATTTTTCTAACTACTACCCGCAAGGAAATGGTCGTTTTGAGTCCACAAACAAAAACCTTATCCGTATCATAAAAAATACCATTTATTGTTAACAATGAGACTATCACTCTGCTCTCGTGAAAGCTCTATTGGTTCACTTTGTCACACCTAAGCCCTCTTCAAATACCTCTCCCTACTTCTTGGTATACGGAAAAGAAGCCATCCTCCCGCCAAACATCTATTTTCCTGCTCTCTAGTTGTCAAAAGAATCCCAAGGCAAGTTGTGTCTATTAGTTCAACATAGGACGAACACATTGCACAAGCTACAGGAAGAAAGGGTGAAAGAATAAGAACTTCACTAGAACTGTATCAAGAGATGGTTCAACAGAAAGTTTGCAGGGAGTACCAGCTTCATTATGGGTGAATTAGTCTTGAAGTGGGATAAACCCCACGAAGACAAAGTCAAACACACAAAGTTTTAGTCCATGTGGATTGGTCCATTCACAATTCACGAGAAGTTTGGCCAACACACGTATCATTTATAATCACTTGACGTGAAGATTTCCACTCTCACTGTCAATGGCCAAGACTATAAAAAAAAATATTTTCAATGATTTGGGGTTGAACCCCGCACTATGTACATAGTCCTGTCATTGCTTTGCTTTACTGTTTTGTTCTTTGCTTTGCTATTTTTCTTTATTTTGTTGTTTTGTTTCTTTGTTTTGTAAATAAATGTTGTCCTGCACTATGTTCTAGCTTCTAAATGTGTATGTGGCTAAGTTCAAAGTGTCTTGTGACACTACAATGCTTGGCTAGTCCTGTGTCTATCTTCTTTGTGCTTGGTTGTAACCTTTGGCCGATGAAGCCTTGAAAGAAAACATGATCCATCTGTAAGGAAATTTTTGGTCAAACCATGAACCTGTGTCCAGTCTAGGAAACCTCATGCTTATACTCAGTTTTATGCTCTGTGTTTCAAGTTTATCCAACTAGTAGAAATGAAAAAGGGGAAAATAATACATTCTTCAAGTGTTATATTTTTCCTTTTTGCAACTCCATTTTGTTTAGGATTGTAGGGAACAACGAGCTCCCTCTTAATTCCTTCTTCTTTGCAATATGAAATTATTTATTTTGAAGTGTATTCTCCACCATTATCGTATCTTAAAGTCTTTATTCCTCTTTTGGTTAAGGTCTCTACTTTAGACCTAAATTCCTTGAACTTTTCAAATACTTCATCCTTTGTTTTGAGTAGATAGAGTGATGTTTTTCTAAAGTGATCATCAATGAAGGTTACATAATAGATATGACCTCAAAGTTATTTGTCAGACATAGGCCCACATACATCTCTGAATGGATAAGGTACAATATTTCTTTAGACCTTGTTTCACTTCTTGTGAATGGTTTCCTTGTATTCTTTCCTAAGGCACATCCCTTGCATATTCCTTCATGATCTTCTTTAATATTGGGAATGCATTTTACCAATTTGTTGAGAGAGGGAATAACCTTCTAATGTAAATGACCATATCTTCTATTGCATAGTTCAATGAGATTAATTTCCATGTGAACTAGGGCTTGAGGAGATGGTGTTAATACTCTATATAAACTTCCTTCATGAATTCCAATGGTTCTAGCTTTATCAATGCTTGAATCCTTACTCCAAGCCAAAACCTTTCCATCAACAAAAACAACTCTATCACCTTTATCTTCTAAGAAAGAAATTGAAAGTAAATTCTTTTTCAAACCCGAAACATATAGTATATTGTTGAGATGTATATTTTCTCCATTGTCCAACTTTAAAGAAGTTGATCCCAAGCCTTTAACATCATAGCTTTTGTTGTCTCCCAATTCCACTGCACGAGAATATTACTCCTTTGATAGAGTATGAATTTGTTTTCTATCTCCTGCCATGTGTCTTGATGCTTCACTATCAATGATCCATGCATTGTCATCATTGAGTGAACCTGTGAGTGCAGGCAAAAACCATTTATCTTTGAATTTGTTGAATAAGTTGTAGCTAACCATTTTGATCCAACTTCCTGCAATGTTGAATCCCATTTTCAAGTATCTTATCAAAGAGGGAGTATTTCTTTATTTCAAGCCAATATAGTGATCTCCAATATTCCTTGACCTTAGCTTTGATACCATGTTGAGAAATCAATGCTAGTAAAGTTAGGGTTAGATTTAACTTTCTTGATAATTACTTGTGAATTATGGTGGATTATTTTATATCTTTGTTATATTATCTTTCATTAAGAAATTATCAAATTACATGTGTCTGAAGATTACAAGAACAAGAGACACAAGATGTAGGCACTCTGTCAGGGAAAAACCCCTATCTAGGTGAAAACCCAGTCAAACTTATTCCTTCAGTAGTTAAGATGAGATAATCCAAGACTCTTCAACCTAGACACGTACCTCCTCCAACCACAGAGTCAGCCTTTCCTTTAGGCAACTTTGACCTAGATCTTCGACCTTGCAGCAACAACACTTCGACCCAGCAAATCCAGAATTTTGACCTTCCAGTGGCAGAATATTCAACCCATCACTTTCAAATCTTCGATCCTTCTAGCAGTAAAAATTTGATCCAGCAATTGACCCAATAATCTCACATAAGAGAGAAAAAGAGATAGCCCAAGACCTCCGACTTGTATTTCTTCCTTCTTCAGCTTGAACTTCATACTTTTGTGCACCTCCTTGATGTAGATCGAACTTCTTGAGATGATGTTTCCAAATGAATTTGAACTGCTTGTATTTATAGGATTTAGGTGAGGTCAAACTAGCCAGTTTGAGGTCAACTTGGTGTGGAGCCCAAGAAAGGTCTATTTAAATGGAAAATGACTCTAATGACTCAGAATAAATCCTAGAAGTCCTCAATGGGGAATTTGACCTAAAACATGATGACCCAAGCATGAAACCCATATTTTAATAAGTCATAATAATAATAATATTTTTTTTTTGATTCTTTGACTGAAATTTAAATATGAATACTGAACCTAATTAAATTCTTCAACATGAATTTACCAGAGAGGGACGCAATGATTTCAAGAGATTATGTTTGTGGTCGTTGGAGGAAAACTCCAATATCGACCCTGAAACCTTAGTTGAATCGAAGGTGGTAAATCCTTTCAAGATTCCACCATGCGATTTGTAACACAACTCATAATCTGCAAGTCACCCAAAGATAGTTAGGCTCAGGGAAGACAAGGAACTAAATAGGATGAGAAATACAACATATGTATAGAAGAAACTACCAAACTTATACATGTGCGAGCCAACATATTTTCTCCTGTAGATGACAAGCGCCATGGTAGAAAAGCTACAGGTATAGGGAAGGCCAATTGGCCATTGTAAAATGCAACAAATGTTGTCATACCTTCAAACCCCAGGGTGACGCTCTATGGGACAACAAAAGAAAAAAAGGGTCAAATAAACAAGGGGGAGACAACGATATATAGTTAGGGTTTGTCCCAATCAAACCACAATGTTTAGATGAACCCAAATTCATCTGCACCATTGAAAACGACTAAGTACCATAGTCACATGGTAATCACATGGACAATAGTCACCTGGCTAATCAAGAATCACCATGTTTAATCATATGCCAACTATAAAACCCTATACAAATCCCATTTATCCCACATGGGTGCCATTTCTTAAGAGATCAAATAATAAAAGGCTAGGAACTCAATTACAGGGTAAAAATTCGAATGAATCATCAAAGCTAGACCTAAAAGTATTCTATCATATGCGCTTGTGACATAGGTAGAGTGTTATTTATACATGTGCCATGAGTTATCGACCCCATTATGATACTTTGGTTAACATGGAATAAAATGTTCATACACATCAAGTTGATACAACAAAACATTAGGGGAATTTGAGGTTTAAAATGAGCCTCCTAGGAAAAATGTACAACCAAAATAAACTTTATAAGAAGCAATAGGATTCAATATGATGATGTCAACCATGGGGGATGATTCACCATTTTTAGAGTAAAAAAGTCAAAAGATTAAAAAATAATAAAATAATAAAACTACATTTTCAACTCGTATTTTCAACTTATCGCCCTAAAGTTTTACTCAAATTTTGAGTGGGAGTACTCATTGGATGAAAAATTTAATTCCTCATCCAAGGAGTACCCATGTTGCATACTTTCGATGGACCCTACTAGACTAAAAATGAGAAATGCATGAAAAAACGTGTTTTCAACCATGTTTTTCACGTATTTCTTATTTTTTGTGTAGTAAGGTTCATAGAAAGTATGCACCATGGGTACTCGTTGGATGATGAATCAAAATTTTCATCCAACGAGTGTTTTCTCTTGAAATTTGAGTAAACTCATAGGGAGATAAATTGAACGTACGAGTCGAAAATATAGTTTTTTTTTTTTTTTTTTGCCTCTAAAAATTGATGATGTATATAATATTATTTTATTATTTCCACTATTATTTTATAATTTCCTTAGGAGGCCCATTTTAGACCTCAAAATTCCCCTAATTTGAAGATGACATCAAATAAGGATAAAGAAATGTTGCAAATGGAACACCATATTTTATACCAAAGAAATGTCTTATGTAAGTAAAAGTGGTAGCTTTCCATCTTTCACTAATTGAGGGCATATACATGCTTAAACCATAAAAATATACATAAAAAATGCTACTAGAAAATAAATATAGCATGAAAAAAAATTTAGTGTGAGTTAGATATGTGACATATGCTATCAGAGCTGTAGGTTCAAAACTAGGTCTACAAGAAACCACTATAGGAGAATAACATGTATAGGATCCTATATATTAGTATATGATAGGAATGCAATCTAATGGGTGTTGTTGTTGGCAATAAGGTATAAAAGTAAGTCAACATCGCAAGACAAGATGACAAAAACTTCAAATCTACCTCTTGGGGAAGGAGAGTCGGTTTATGTGGATTTGGGAGGAGAGAATACTCCAACGAATCAATTTTTAGAGATTGTGAGAAGTTTACAACAAGAATTGGTCACTATCAGAACCAATCATGAACAATTGCTGAAGGCTAGTGGGGAACAAGAAAATTTGATAAGAGACTTAGCTGAAAAGTCAAGTCATAAACCTATGGGGGTAGAGGGGGATGGAGATAATGTAGACCCCCTAAAGAGGAAAAGTACTGATTCAGAAATAGAAAAGTTTGAAAGTGGGAATGAATCTGATAAAACCTATCCAAAGGCACAAAAATTGAAAAAGGAAAAGAAAATGGAGTTACAGGGGGAATTTAAGAAAATAAAACCCCCGACATTTGATGGTAGAAAGGAGGAGGATGCATAAGGGTGACTTCTTAATATGACAAAGTGCTTCCAAGTCTATGAGTATGATAGTAATTTGAAGGCCAAAGTGGCAATTTATCAGCTGCAGGGAAAAGCTGCTCTTTGGTGGGAGGAGGTCAAAATAGTGCACAGTTTGGAGGAGAAGACAATTTCATGGGAGGAATTCCAAAAACAATTTAAGTCTAAATATTTAAATGAACGGTGTTATGATGATTGAGAAAAGGAGTTCCATGATTTAAGATTGGGACAACTAACTATGGATCAATTCATTTCCAAATTCACCAATCTACTACGTTATGTCTGCTACATAAAGGAAGAGAAAGCCAAAGTACAAATATTTTTATATTGTTTACCAGTTTATTATAGGGAGAGGATTGAATTTGAAATCCTAATATGATGGACGAAGAAATGAGAAAAAAATGATTGTGCTATCAATAATTTAAAAATAGAGGAGAAGACTCAAAATCTTGCAAAGTAAGGAAACAAAAATAAATATGCAAGTGGGATAAAGAGACAAAAACCTACACATCTAAAGATTTTTGGAAGGGATCACCAATGGAAAAAGTTCAACAAAGATAATCCACCCCAACCTACTCAATCTCAAACCCGGTAAAAACCAATGGAGTTGAATAATAAAAGGATAAGTGGGGTTAAGGAAAAAGAACCTTTTAAGTGTTGGGAATGTGGAGAACCTCATTTGTTGAGAGACTGTCCAGATAACTCGAGATCTCTTTAGAATATACAAGTTGTGCATGAAGCAACAATAGTAAATGGTATTGCAAGAAACGTCCCAAAGATAAGTGCAACATTAAAATATGGACAAGTGGAGCACCAATCCACCATGATCGATATTGAAGATAACATACTGAACCATCCTATGTCTATACTAATTGATCCAAAGACCAGTCTTAGGTATATTAGTCCCTAGATAGGGAAAACGTGTAAATTAAAGGTTGAAAATTTTAAGAGTGCATGGTTATTACAAATAGGAATGGGAACAAAAAGAAAAGTAATCAACCATTTTAAACAATGCTTAGTAAATTTAAATGTCTGTCTAATTGAAGTAAACTTAAACATACTTCCTTTAGGTTCGTAGTATTTATCGATAGGTATGGGTTGGTTAGAAAAACAAAAAGCTGTAATAAACTGTTTAGAAAATTCAATGAGCCGTGTCAATGAAGAAGGAATAATACAACTAATAAAAAGACATACCAAAACCTATTTCAGTAAGACAAATTTCAACACTACAGCTGAAAAAAAGTGCAAGAAAAGGTTATCAACTCTTTGCTGTTTAGATTGAAGAAAATAACCAAAAGACAGAAAGTAAAAAATTAGATGAACTGCCAATGATCAGCAAGTTTAAACATATATTCCTGGAAGAAATTCCAGATCACCTCCCCATAGAGACATAGATTTCTCTATTGGTTTAGTACCAGGAGTTACCCTAGTATCTAGAGAACCTTATCGAATTAGCATTCCAGAATTATTAGAGATAAAAATGCAATTAAAGGAATTACTCAATAAGGGTTACATAGACCCAACGTCTCACCTTGGGGTGCCCTAATGTTATTTGTGAAAAATAAAGATGGTACATTTAAAATGTGCACATATTACATGCAATTGAACACATTGACTATAAAAAAACAAATATCCATTGCCCTGCATTGATTATGTAGTATAAAAATTATACTATTACACTATTAAAAAATTATGTCGTATATGATTTAGAGTTAGCTACTACCATACATGCTTTAAAAATGTGGAGACACTATTTGCTGGGAAAAAAGTTCACACTTGTCACCAACCACATTAACTTGAAATATTTGCCCAACCAATCAGATTTGAATGCTAGACAAGCTAGGTGGATGGATTTTCTTAGTGAATTAGAATTTGATATAAAGCACATAAAGGGTAAAGAAAATAAATTAGCAGATGGTTTAAGTAGACATGCAAATTCACTAATGAAAAATCCTGTTAGCAGTGCTAAAATATATTTTGTTGTAGAAATTCAATACAGGAAGATGAAATTTATCAAAAAATTTAGAAAAAAATTGCAGCAAACAAAAGTCCTTGGTTATGCAGGAAACTCAAAAAAATTATTGACATACACAAATATAATTTATATTCCAAATGAAAATGCTTTGAAACAACTCAGATTAGGGGAATTTTGAGGTCTAAAATGGGCCTCCTCAGGAAATTATAAAATAATATTGGAAATAATAAAATAATATTATATTACATCATCAAATTTTAGAGGGAAAAAAGAAAAAACTATTTTTTCAACTTATCCCACTATGGGTTTACTCAAATTTTGAGCAGGAACACTCGTTGGATGAAAAAATTGATTCCTCGTCTAAGGAGTACCCATGTTGCATACTTTCAATGGACCCTGCTACACGAAAATGAGAAATACATTAAAAACATGATTGTTTTCATGTATTTCCCATTTTTGTGTAGCAGGGTCCATTGAAAGTATGCAACATGGGTACTCCTTGGATGAGGAATCAAATTTTTCATCCAACGAGTGTTCCCGCTCGAAAATTGATTAAATCCATAGTGAGATAAGTTGAAAATATGAGTTGAAAAAGTAATTTTATTATTTTTTAATCTTTTTACTTTTTTACCCAATAGTGAATGATCCCCCATGGTTGACATCATCATCTTGAATCCTATTGCTTCTTCTAAAGTTTATTTTGGTTGTACATATTTCTTAGGAGGCTTGTTTTAGACCTCAAAATTCCTCTAATGTATGTTAAATGAGCATCACAAGAAATAGTACGTAGAACATCCAGGTGTTGATGGTGTTGGACCTGCCACAATTAAGGGGATCTCCCGGGTATGAACTCTAGACCTCACACCGTCTGGTGTAGGAGTCCCATCCAGTACGATGGCACGATTGTCATTATCTTAGAGATTTCCCTTAGCTCTCATTGTTCAACACATGAGAGTGTTATGCTTGTATCTTGAAAAAGCGAGGTGAGTATGCTTGGTGAGTGCGTAATGTAACTTGTGCCTGAGTTCTCTTACTGTAAAGGGAGAGAGTAAAGTGAGCCTCTATATGAGAGGTAATAGTACCACCCAAGGAGAGACACATGCGAAACAACAAGGGTCTATCCAACATCCAACAAAGTAATCCACAATAGATGTGGCAGTTGTTAAAACCAAAGTGCAAGGGAAAACACATACACCATCTAAAAAAGTATTCCACACGGAGGTGGCATTGTTATAACCAATAAATAAGAATGGTTTGTCTAATATCCTACAGAGTAGTCCACATGGAAGAGACAACAATGATAATTAATAAAACACATATTCAACAATGTAAGTACTAAAATAACCAAAATAGTTCAACTATATTAATACAGGTTAAGAAAACATGCATTACAAATGTTTAAAGAGTAGTCTTACAAACATCTACAAAACATGTGTGAAAACGTGTTGGCCTTAACAAGCCTTTGAATTAAGCAAAAGTCCCAAGACACATTTGTACACCATACATCATTAGTCATAATAGTGGGACTTTGGAGCCACTCCTCGCTCCTCAAAGAACAAAATACAAACTCTCAAATCTATGTGGGAGGATCCAAGGTGAAAAGTCCTTGCTCGTACAATGGGAGGGGTATATATAGCCAAGGGTGATTCTTGACCCTTGTGACTCTTGGATTACCCTCATGACTATTCAACTGAAATGACTCTTTGACTTCTGTGTGTGTCCATTGGAATTCAATTTACATTACATTCAATTACAACGGATATGACCCATAATGGTGATGTGGCCAAGACAACTCATGACACAACTCGACATGACACTGCTGACATATAGTGGTTGACTGTGGTGTCCATGTCAAGCTGCTTCACTACTGAGTGATTGATGTACTCTTGGTGTGCTTTGTCTTCTCCTTTGCATGACATAGTGCTACGAGGTATTCAATGGTCTTGGTCTTGCATGGTGGTTCAATGCATGTGTTCCTTTCGCTTGTTGCTTGATATTCTTGGTACGCCCCTCCATCTACAAGCAAGTCTTCTAGCATGTGCACTCCTTCTTCCTCCCATTCGTTGTGTCACCATGATCTATCAGTGTACATGTTCTTGTAATTCACTCATGCCGGGACGACATCAAATCCAAAACCTCCTAGTCTATCATGATGCATTGTTCTCGTGTTCTAGGTGACAGGGAGGGAGGAAAACTCACTTGATAAATGTTGCATCTCAGGCTAGAATGCGGAACTCCAGGAGGAAAACCTGCACTGTCAGGAAAAACTGTGCAGTGACCACTGGGAGGCAGAATTTCGTAGTGAATTTCACCAGTGGCAGGTGCAAGGTGGGACCTTGAGGGGGGAAATTCTATGCAGTTCCTGTGGGGAAGACAAGATAGGGCTACAGGGGGCCTACTGGGAAGTTTTGCGCAATTTATGAGAGCAGTGTAGGACAGGCAGCAGAGGGTCCGTTGGGCATGTCTACGCAGTTTTGGAGAAAAATACAGAGCAAGGCAACAAAGTACCTACTAGACATGGTTGCGGAGTTTTCAAGAGCAAGGCATGACAGGGATTCCAGGGACCTGCTAGGCATGACTGTGTAATTTTGGAGAACAGTGTGGGACATGCAGCATAGGGCTTGATGGGCATGACTGTGCAATTTTGGAGAACAGTGTAGGACAAGCAGCATAGGGCCTACTGGGCATGACTGTGCAATTTTGGAGAACAGTGCAGGACAGACAACATAGGGCCTGCTGGACATGTCTGCACAGTTTCAAAAGGAAGCGCATAGTAAGGAAACATAGGAGTAGCTAGGCATGTTTGTACAATTTTGGAGGACAATGCAGATCTAGGTCTTAGAGTAGTGCAGGCTTTCGACAATCAAGAAGGAGGCTTGATGACTATGCTTGAGAAATGCGCAGTTTAATTTGGACATGGAGGCAGTATTATGCGCAGTTCTGGGAGACAGATAGGCTGCTCACATTTGGGATTTCATAGTGCAGCTGACCTAGAGGACAACCTCAAGCAGTGCAGAGTTCCGGGTAGTAGAGTAGGGTCACAGAGGGCTGAGACTGCATAATGCAGCTCAATCGAGGTTCTATGGAAGAGGGTTTTCAAGTAGAACAAATTTTTAGGAAAATGGCTAAGTGTTGAAAGAAAGTGAACTTGTGCAAACTTGGCATTGTGATCACACACTTATCATACTTCGACGACGAGACAACATAGACCACTAGGACAAGAAGACAAAACATGCCCTCGGTGAGACTGTCTTAGAGTTGAGAGTGACAATCACGACATTTGTGATAGACCTTCGGATGACCGTGACGACACTTGTGCGACAATGCTTACAACTTTGTGTGTGAGTACAAAAGGTTTTCACACAACGAAGACAACCCAAACACACAAAGATAAACCTTCAAACTCACTAGAACAAGATCACAAGCATGAAAAAGCAATCAATATTCCAAAAGACAATTGTTGGTCATGCAAGCAAAAGAGTGAAAATACTTCACAAGGGCTCATGGGGTGAGCTCGAGTGTTTGCAACCATCGAAGGATAAACAAAGGAAGGCTTTGAAATTTGGATGCAAGCCAAAATATCTGGAGGGTGTTGCAACTGCTACAACACTTGGCGACACATTGGTCAAATACCAACTTCTCTGTTTTGGTTCATTTTCAGTGTAGGGCCTTGGCCTTTCGGCGAGTATTGATTTGTTGTGCAGATCACTTCGGCTACCCCACTTGCCCCATGGACAAACATGGTTCACCTTGAACCGACTCAATTGAACACAACACGCGATTTATCTAGATCACAATGTTTCAAATCAATAAGGGTAATTTGGATCGCGAGCTTAAGATTTTGAAAGTATAGCTTTTCATCTCTGGTGTTGCTTTGTTGCCAGCAGACCTAGAAAGTACCCTAACAGATTCACATAGGAATGCAAACATTGTTCCACTGCTAGCAAGCCTGGACAGTATCCCCGTGGAGTTTCTTGCTTCACCTCTCTGCGTAGGAAGCCTTTCTCTTCTTTTTCCTTTGTTATTTTTTGAAAGAGGACTGTGCATAGGCACTTATTTGTTTTTGGGGCGGAAGAAGGATCCCGACTTATTGAGAGAAGAAGAGGTTTTTCCTTCAGAGAATCATGTAAATACCTTTGATTTAGGTTTTTCAATGACCTTTGATCAATACATTCCAAAATTTCTATGAGGAGAAGCTGCAATGATTGTTGTATATATTCAAAATAGAAGCCCCCATAGAATCCTCGATAATATGATACTCAAAGAAGCATTCACAGGAAATAAGCCTTGTGTACACCATCTCTGAATATTTGGATGTCCCGCATATATCCATGTTTCAAAGGACAAATGAAAGAAGCTGGATTCTACAAGCATTAAAGGGACTTGTGTTGGCTACATTCTTTCTTCAAAGGCATATAGAATCTAGATCAAATAAGGAAGACACATTAAAGTAAGCAGGGACGTTATATTTGATGAAAAACATGCCTACAAAAGATCCAAATATATTCCTATTGATTGTGATGATGAAGATATACCACTATTTGAAGAAGAATAGCATCGTGACAATCTGACTACAAATCAAGAAGAAGAAGGACCGAGTGAGCCTATTCAACTTGTGATCATACCCAACACAAGGAAAAGGCCAAATTGGTTAAAAGCTACTCTTGAAGATGTCGAAGGACATGGAGTTGTGAAAGGAACCTTTAAAGAAAGAAAAAGACCAAAAAGATATTATGGATATGTTGCATACATGGAAAATCTAATAGAATCTGAACCAACTACATTTGAGGAACCTTCTCGTCAATAAGTATGGAAGAAAGTTATGTAGGAAGAATATCAATCCATCATGAAGAATGGGAATTGGAAAATTGTTCCTAGACATAGTGACAAATCAGTTGTGACTTCCAAATGGATCTACAAGATCAAACACGATGTTGATGGAAGCATAGATAAGTACAAAACTATATTCGTTTCTAGGGGTTTCTCTCAAAATGAGGGCATAGACTGTGAAGAAACCTTTGCACCTACTGCAAGATATACTATTATAAGATCTTTGGATTCGTTGGTTGCAACAATGGGATGGAATATTCATCAAATGGATGTGGAAACAACATTTCTAAATGGGTCCATACGTGAAGAAGTATATATTGAACAACCTAAATGGTTTGAAATAAATGGAAAAGACACTCGTGTGTAGACTCAAGAAGGCCCTGTATGGTTTGAAGAAATATCCTAGGGCATGGTATGCAAGAATGGTTGCATACCTTCTAAGATCAGGTTCACCAAAATTTTTGTTGATCCAAATCTCTATGTCAAGGTTGTGGATAATGAGCCAGTAATTATTCTACTATATGTGGATGATTTATTTATTACAGGTGTAGAGTGAAGGATACAAGAATTCAAGAAGATGCTAGTAGCCGAATTTGAGATGAAGGATTTGGGTCTAATGCATTATTACCTAGGATTGGAAATAAGGCAGAAACCTGGGGAAATCTATTTGGGGAAAGGAAAGTATATAATCAAGTTGTTATAGAAATTCGGTATGATGGGTTCCAAGCCCATGACTACTCCCATGATCACCAATCTCAAGAAGTTAAGAAGCTCTAACTCAAGTCTCATAGATCCTATCTCATATCGAAAGTTGGTGGGTTCTTTGATGTATCTGGTAAACACTAGACTGGATATATGTTTTGTTGTGAACATTCTTAGTCAATTTCAGTTGGAGCCTCGTGATGATCATTGGATACTTTCCAAGCATATATTGAGATATCTGCGAGGTAATAGACATCACTACCTAAAGTATGATAGCAAGGAAATCAAGCTAATAGGTTTTACAAATTATGATTTGGGTGGCAGTGAGACCAATGGAAGAAGCACTACTGGTGGATGTTTTAGTTTAGGGTTTACAATGATTTCATGGATGACTTGAAAACAAGATCATGGTGCTTTAAGTAGTGTTGACACTGAGTATGTGGTTGCATGTGAAGTGGGAAAGGTGGTTGTATGGTTAAGGAAGCTTCTGCCATATTTGTTTGAAAAAAATCTAAGTCCTATAGTGATAAATTGTGATAATCAAAGTAGCATTAATATGTCTGAAGATCCCATGTTCCATGCAAGGACGAATCATATCAGTAATAAGTACCACTTTATTAGAAGTTTGGTACAAGATGGTATCGTGAAGCTACAGTATGTTCCAACTGAGGAACAGGTAGTTGATATGTTGACAAAGTCTCTTCCTAATAAGAAGTTTGAGTATTTGAGAAGCAAGCTTGGTTTGATTGATATTACTGATTTCTTTAATGAAATATGTTTGAAAGAGACTTGAGGAGGCATATTGTGTGATAAAAAGTGCCTGGAAGGACATCTGGTCAGCATATGTATTGATGTCTAGATCCCGAAGAGGGAGGGTGGTGTTGGTCATGGAGCTTTGAACTTGATAAGAACCTAGATCCCTAGGTTGATGGTTAGAAACTAAGCCTGATGGTGCCTAGACTGGTTGAAAACTTTAGTCCATCTTAGTCCCACCCAGATAGATTTCCCTAGTCAAGAATCTAGTCTGTGGCACCTTATCTGCTGAAGTTCTTCGTAGTTCTTGTATTTTTGAGATCTTCCTTGTACTTATATATACTTGTGTGATTTATGAATACCCCACTAGTAAAGAGGGAGTATTGAAGAATGTAACTAGGTTCGGTCTTCATATTTACGTTTGAGTCAAAGAATGAAAATTAAATTATTATTATTATTATTATTATTATTATTATTAAAGCATGTGTTCCATGCTTGGGCCATCAGGTTTTAGGTCAAATTACCCATTAAGGACTTCTAGGATTTATTCTGAGTCATTAGAGTTGTTATCCATTTAAAGAGACCCTTCTTGGGATTATGAATAATGTAAAAAGGCTTATTATTGAGTCAAATAAGGTATTTGTCACCTCCACACCAAGTCGGCTTCAAACTGGGTAATCTGACCTCACCTAAATCCTATATATATAAGTAGTTCGAATTCATTTAGAGACATCATCTCAAGCAGTTCGATCTACATCAAGGAAGTGCAGAAAAGTGTGAAGTTCAAGGTGAAGAAGGAAGAAATACAAGTCGAAAGTATTGGGCCATCTCTTTCTCTCTCTTATGCGAAGTTAATGGGCCAATTGTTGGATTGAAGTTTTATTGTTGGAAGGGTCAAAGTTTTGAAAGTGTTGGTTCAAAGATTCTACTGATGGAAAGTCAAAATTCTAGATTTGTTGGGTCGAAGTGTTGTTGTTGCAAGGTTGGAGATCTAGGTCGAAGTTGCTGGAAGGAGAGGTTGACTTGGTGGTTGGAGGAGGTACGTGTCTAGGTTGAAGAATTTTGTATTATCTCATCTTAACTTATAAAGGAAGAAATTTAACTGGGTTTTCCCCTGGATAGGGGTTTTTCCCTGGCAAAGTGCCTACATCTTGTGTCTCTTGTTCTTGTGATCTTCATACACATATAATTCGGTAATTTCTTGATGAAAGATAATATAACAAAGATATAAAATAAGTCAATATAATTCACAAGTAATTATCAAGAAAGAGAAATATAACCCTAACTTTACTAGCATTGATTTCTCAATAATTCATTCCCATGTTGAATCACCAATTCGTAGACCCTAAGTTGAATCTTACAGCTCTTAACTTGATTTCATATCTCTGGCAAAGGTTAGCTTTTGAATGTGGCTTCAGTGTGAACACAAGTAAAAAAAGGAGGCTTGGTACAAATTTCCCCTTTGTTTTATTGAGTCATAGTTTTTTCATGTGCATACGCTCCATGTAAGGGTTTTAAGGAAACATACCCCTCGCGAGGCTATGGTCCTCTCACTGGGTGAAATTTTATTCCATTCTTCTCTGCAGTATGGATTTTAGATTGGCTCCTGGTGTTTCTTAACTACTCTTAACACTGCCTTTGTTCCCGGCTTTTCTGTTTTCTTTAAGATCTTTGTTTTATTTTTCTACAACGCTACCCTAATCATTCTGGTTTCTATTGCAGGCAGGGTTGTAACGTTGAACAATTCATCTTGTGGCATGTATAGTATATTCTTCCCTTCCTACATGCACATTGTATTTTATTTCCATTTCTTTTTTCTTTCATTGAAGATTTCTAACCCTACTCTATACTTGGATTTACAGGTATATTTCTGGTTCAAAGGGTGGAGTTCCACATCACTTTTCTGACCTTTAACTTTTCTTGATGTGCTACAGGTCGATTACTTCTATTGTTCATCCCTTGGATACATAAGCTAAGATTCAACGAATTTTCAAATTCGGTTTTCCAGCCCTAATCAAGGTTTCATCAAAATTTAGATGTGCATACCCTACGAGGGTGAAATTCTAATGGTGTCGTGGATATGTTCTCCTCCATTTGTATGTTTATGGCCTTGGGCCTCCATTTTAGTGGAATAGTTCTAAATGGATTCAGATTATATATATATATATATATATATATAAAAGTTCATTTCATTACATGGTTATTGTATTCTGCATGTAATTTCGGTGTCTATTTCTTTCAATTATCACTTAAAATACTGAGGGTTTATTACCTTAGGTTTCTTGCTATAACTTATAATGTGTTGAAAACAAATGTAGACACTTCGTTTCTCATTTTTGCAATGACTTGTATTAAGTTATTATGGAAGATGTTGAGAAATCTAGGGCATCGAGATTAGGGTGATTTCTCTTAGTTAATTTCTTGTGAATGCTTTTTACTTCTTGATTAGGATCTTATTTTATTTATGCTATTATAATGTTATTTTTCATCAAACAACCACCAAGCATAAACTATAACAAGACAAGAGACATGAAATATAGGCTATCATCCATGGCCAAAACGTCTCACTCTTGAGAGGAAAACCCAAACAAATTATTCTTCTTTTAGAGATTCCAATTGATGAATACCAAGACCCTTGACCATTTTTCCACTCCAATACCAAGACACAAGTTCCCTTGATGAGATCCTTAGAAAATGACATTCAAACTTCTACTCCTTCCCTTTTCTAGGCTCCTCTTCCACTTCGACCTCTTTCTACTTCAAACCTTTGGCCTCCTTGAATTAGGTCTACAATCCTAATTCAAAAACCCTAACTCATGCACAAGACCTTACCTTATGCCTTAACTTTATTTGCTTTGGATAGGGCCTTCTTCTAGCTTGTCTTGGCCTCCCTTCTTGACTTGACCTTATTCCAACTCTACGACCCAAGAGGACTGCTACTCTTCTCAGCTTCTTCTGCTGCAACTAAACTTTTGCAAACCCAAAAACAGAAAAAGCTTGGATTATACTCTTCCCTCCGTTCACTTGATAATAAGCTTCCTCATTGTACTACACACCTCTTACTTCATACTTGATTATGACAAAAAAATTGTGCCTTAAATGAAGTTGAGTAGCCCTATTTATAGTTGTTTCCTCATTAAAATAAGCTGACTTGTCGAAGGGAGAGCCGATGTGGCATTTGGAGGAGATCATTTATTCTATTTTGTAGCCAAATTGAAGGAGAGATCTTGTGCTTTTCTTAGAGGGCTTTCATACCTATTAAATGACTCATACAAAATGTAACATGCCCAAGAAGGGTACTTACATGACATAGACTCAAATTAAATTTTATGACTAGATGACAAATACTAAAGGCTCACAATGGGAGCCATTACTAAAAATAAAATTCCTTGCCCATGAAACCCATGAGACAAGCATTACAATAATAATTTTGTTTTTCTTGTTTTCATCAATTACATAAAATCACAATTCCACATGTCATAATGAAGACCGAACTTATTTACATTTTTCAATACTCCCTCTTAACTAGGGAGGTATTTATAATGGTACTTGATCATTCTCAGTGTGAAGAATTCTCATAAGAAGAGTCGGATTAGTAACCCATCTGTATAGCATCATATCAACCAGCATTGTCACATAGCAAGGCCTTGACTAACAACTCTATCTCTCCACGATATGTGAGCACAATGTTGGTGAGACCAATGATGTATAGACACCCTCATCATTGTCTCTCTCAGAACATACCCCACCCGGGTTCTCAAGGTGTGTTCCACCAGGACTATTCTTATCTTGGATTCCTAGTCCTCAAAAAATATCGGTCCTCTATGACTACTCTTATCTTGGATTCCTTAACACACCCTCAAAGAGCATTGGATGCTAAATGTTTACCCTATCCTTTATTTTGTCTTCCTAAGTGAGGACAAGAATGATGTGTCTATATCTCCCTCTTAATTAGGGAGGACATATCTATTTCAATAAATGAATGTACCTAAGCTCCCTCTTGGCTTAGGAATTTTTTCTTTCAAGTTTCTTTCAAGTAAGAAAACTTGTTTCCAGCCTCCCTCTTAATTAGGGACCTACGAAAATAAGTTCATGACATCGCAAGGATGATTTCTTCAAGCATCTGATTGTCCCATCATCTCCATGTGAGGAGCACAGAGCATCTGTCACTTTCATCCATGAGTCAGTCGTGTCATCATCAGAAAGTGATCCATCGGTCCATATATGGTCTTCCTTCATGCCATGTTGCCTTCTACATACCATATTTCCTTAAGGATCTTTCATCCTACTAAATGTGCATGGGTGGTGGAAGAAATCCATAGACATTACCTCGGTAGCCCTGCATAAAATCCATTCATATATTTGTTCAAAAATAAAGGAATGAACATTAAAATCTACATTACCTTTGTGATGGTCTTTCTTCATGACATCTAGTTTGCATCAACATCCTGCATACATATCGACACATCTCCAAAAGATATATATTGTCAAGGGTCTCTCTCTTTTCCAAACTCCATCAGAGTCTTCATTCCTTTCATGGAGATATCCTAGTTAAATCTTCTTGGTTTTTGGATGTTGATTGTCTTCTTCCATGGTTGCATATCCCACGATTTCTTCCTTCCTTTCTTCACACATTATATCGATTTCATCTAGTGAATGTGTGACCCATGCATTCTTGCATCCCTTTGAGGGAGGAGATCATTTATTTTGATCATGCTCTTAAGATAGAGCATTGGTCCATGATATATGCAACCATATGACATGACTTATACAATATCAAATGTAAGCATACATACCTCATTTTTTCTTTGGGTCATCCAGACTTCCAGAAGCAGCTTCCTTGATTGAAAGAGCTTCAATTCCTTGATGTGCTTCACTTTTATGTCATCATACCATCATCCATGAATTCCACAAGTTTGGAATTCTTGATGAAACACTTGCTCCCCTCTTGATCGGTGAACCTTTCAATGAAGATTCCATTAGAGAATATTAAGGATCTAAAGCATCCCCATCAACAGATGTTTCCTATTGATAGATGTATGATGAACCTTGTACTAGATTACCTTTCCACTTATATTTCCAATGAGATTCCAAAGAGATATATCCTTGACTTCCATAGATTCTAACTATCTTTCATGATTCTCTATGATGATGTCATGAGCGCTTGCTTTCAATGCTTCTATGATTCCTTGATGCATCCCATTATTTTACTTAATGAAACATGATAGCCATATCTTACAAGAGAAGACTTATGAACTTGAAAAGAAATTATGTGAGGAAGACTATCTCAGTAATAGAGATATCTTACTTCCTCTTACTTTGACTTCTTCTTTTCATCGTCCTCTACTTCTTTGGTGATATGGGCTTCTTCTCTTCCTCTTTTGTTATTATCCTTCTTGGTCTTAGGACAATCTCTTTTGTAGTGTCCATATTGCATTGGAACTTAGCCATGTCCCTTTTTCTTTTTCCGAGAATCAGACTTCCCAAATTTTCATTTTCTTCTTATCATTGTAGCATAAGCTTGAATTTTCTGACCTACTCCCACATCAGATTTGGCCTTTAGTCTAGAGTCTTTAGTTTTGCACAGTAACCATAGATCCTAGAATGGAGTAGTTTCTTTCTTCCCATAAATACTTGAAGTAAAGTTACCCCACTCCTTCGGTAGTGTGCTTGATACAATTGTAGTAATTTCTTTAGCAGACATGACCTCTCCCAGATCTTGTAGTTGATCCTAGATTTCAGATATCCTCATAAAGTATGAAGCTATTCCATCTTCCCTTGACATCTTCGACTAGTAGAGTTATAGCCTTAATGAGATGACTTCTGGAACATTGCCTATGGAATAAAACTCTACCAGTTTGTCATAGATTTATTTTAAAGTTTCGAGTTTGAATACATATGGGATGAGGGGATCCTTGATGGATTCTATGAGAATCCTTTGAGCCCTAACTTCCCCTTTCATATACTTTGCAAGAGCTTGAGAATTTTCCTTTCTTGGTTTAGTCATAGATCCTTTAACATGTTCCATAACCTCATTTTCAATGAGATTCAAATATGTCATTTTCTTCCATGCAAGATAGTTTGAAACCCCAACCAATTTGTTGTTTTCCTTGCAAAAAGACATTTTGACAGATTCAGATGTGGAAATAAATATACTTACTTGATAAGATGCTCCTTCTCCTTGTTGCTTCCTTGATGTTGATGATGATATAGAGAATAGAAAACTTATACTTGATGAAGGCAATTTTCTTCAAGAGTGATCCTTGATCCCACAAAGAATGAGATCTCCTTGGATCCTTTGATGAAGATCAATGATGACTTCTTGGTGATGTCTTCAGTGGTAAGGACCTTGATTCGTAGATCTCTTCAACTTGGCCTTCTTTTCTTGATGATGATCCCAAGACTTCTTTGTAGACTCCTTCTTCAATCTAGGGTTATAATGCTTCCATTGTAGATATTGTCTTAAAGATGATCTTTGCTTTGATGTCTTCCTCGAGATTTGATCCTTGAGTGTCCCTTGATAAGATTCCCTTCCTTGACTTGGTCACCTTAGCTTTGCTACCATGTTGAGAAATCTAGGGCATAGAGATTAGGTGATTTCTCTTAGTTAGATAATTGCTTGTGAATGTTTTTTACTTCTTGATTAGGATCTTCTTTCACTTATGTTATTATGATTTTATTCCTCATCAAACAACTAGGAAGCACAAATTATAAAGAGACAAGAGACACATAATATAGGTTATCATCCATGGCCAAAACCTCTCACTCTTGAGAGGAAAACCTGAAATAATTCTTCTTCTTATAGAGAGTACAATTGACGAATTCCAAGATCAAGACACAAGTTCCCTTGATGAGATCCTTAGACAGTGACAGTCAGCCTTCTGCTCCTTCCCTTTTCTAGGCTCCTCTTCCCCTTCAACCTCCTTCTGCTTCAAACCTTTGACCTCCTTGAATTATGTTTTCAATCCCAATTTAAAAACCCTAACTCATGCACAATACCTTATCTTATGCCTTAACTTTATTTTCTTTGGACAGGGTCTTCTTCTAGCTTGTCTCAGCCTCCCTTCTTGACTTGACCTTCTTCCAACTCGACTACCCAAGAGGACTGCTACTCTTCTTGACTTCTTATGTTGCAACAAAAATATTGATGTCTCACACGTGTAAAGGATATAAACCCAAAAATAGACCAAAAAAAGAGCTCGGATTATACTCTTCCCTCCTTCACTTGATAATAAGCTTCCTTGCTATAATTCACACCTCTTACTTCAGACTTGATGATGACCTAAAATTTGTGCCTAAAATGATGTAGAGCAACCCTATTTATAGTTGTTTCCTCATCAAAATAAGCTGACTTGTTGGAGGGAGAGTCGATGTGTCATTTGGAGGAGATCATTTATTCTATTTTTTAGTTGACTTGAAGGAGAGGTCTTGTGCTTATCTTTGAGAGCTTTTGTACTTGTTAAATGACTCATACAAAATGCAACATGCCCAATAAGGGTCCTTCTTACATGACATAGATTGAATGACTAGATGACAAATCCTAAAGGCTCACAATGGGAGCCATTACTAAAAATAAAATTCCTTGCTCATGAAACCCATGAGACAAGCATTACAATGATAATTTTGTTTTTCTTCTTTTCATCAATTACATAAAATCACAATTTCACGTCATTATGAAGACCAGACCTAGTTACATTATTCAACAGAAGAGTTTTACCTCTTTTAATATAATTATGGTTTATTATTAATTTGTTCCACCATTGTTTGGAATTTTTGTTTGTATTGCATCTACGATTGAATCTCATTCATGAATGTATGTGTTGTTGTTTATGTATGTTTCGTATATTATCTCCATTTGTGTATACCTATGATTTTTTTGCATTCAGCCAGGTCTCAATATTTTACTAGGATATAAATTGCTTGTATGACTTGCACAATTTCTTTAGGTTTAATTGAAAAATAAGCTACATGCTTCTTCAGATTAACTTCAATTTTAATGCTCTCTTTTAACTGTTTAGATATCTTTTGTTGGTACTTGAATTCAAGACTTGTTCCATAATGTTATGCTCCCTCTATGTTCATATGAAATTGAGCAAGCTTCAGCCTTTATCTCTCTAAACTTGAGTCTAAGCTTAGTTATCAATGTATGAATGTAAATCTTGTTTGGGCTATATATTTTTTTTCATCTCATTTGGATTCTTCTACATTCATTAACTTCATCTATCTGACGTGATCATTTTATTTAATCACAAGGGCAATACCCTTGCTTCTATTATAATTCTCCCATGTAAATTCTTGTCCAACCAAGATCAACTTAGACATATTGTTGAATTTAGTCAGTGTTGTGTGTAAGCCCTAGCCATTTCCATATCATATGGACTTCTAGAAACGACTTGTTTCATCTAGTTAATGTATACATTCTTTATATCATAATTCCTTCTGGTTATTATCTAAAATGTGAAGTTTAATAGATTTAAACTTATCGTTCTTATCTAATTCCAAGGAATCATCCAGTCATGTATAAAGCTATTTCTATTTTAATTGTATTCTCACGAGTTGTGAAACAAATCACCCATAACATTTATTTCAACTACTTTAACCAACGAATAAAAGACCCTTGTGCATAATCTTGTGTAATTACATGATTAATATAAAGTTGTATTACATGTTTATCTCCACAACTAATTACAGACAAAAACATCCTAGATTTATACATAAAAGAAACATAAAAATCTTGTAGATTATCCTTTTGTTAAAAGTATGCATGTGCTCTATAAATCATATAATATCACAACAAGGCTCGACTATTCCTTTTATAACTTTGACACTGATAGCAACCTCCTCTTTTTATATTGTCAACTTAAAATCCTTTTTCCAATAACTTTTCCTAAAAGTGAATGCTTCTCCTGCATGCATATTGGTTTAATATTAAGGAATAGCGCTACAAAAGTAAACACAACTATGCATGCAAATTTGGTCTCACCAACACATATAAATTTGAATAAAAGAGAATTTAAATGTGTTTGCACCATAATAACCTTCTCTTATTTGTATACCTACGTATGTTGTATTAAATTCACAATCTTCTACCTAAACATAAGATGACCGTTTATGCAGTTTTATTTGTACAAAACTCTAGTACTCGCACATTTCTTACTTGCATGTTGTTGAGTCATGGAAAGGGTATGTGTTTACTATTAATTTCATCTTCCTTTTCCTTTATTAAAATCTTTTCTATATCCTAATGTGTTAATATATTAAATAATTATGGTAAGAAATGAAGGAACTATCTGCAGTTATGACTTAGCTAATTATTACCCTTTTGTATACAGGAAAACAACAAAAGGGACAAATGTTGTTCCCTAACGAAGGAACAACAAAAATCGACAAGCCAAGGAAGGAACACAAAGGCTACGATCGAGGCTAAAGACAAATCAAGGGAATCTACGTGAGAAAGGAAAGGATGTCTGAAGTTGGAAATCTGTTGCAAATCCCTCAAGATTGAGAGATCCTGAGGGATCGCACTTATCATTTATCTTTTACCCTTTCCTATTATAAAAGGAGACGTTTGTAAGAAGGAAGGGGAAAATCTTTGTTATTATTGAAATTGTAATTTTAATTACCAACTTTCGTTGTCAAGAAGAACACGAATATATTGTAATGCTCATTCGGTTTGATGATTAATATATAAGTGAAGTTGTTGTTCCGTCACGTTATCTGAAGTAACTTAGCAGTGTTCGTTGGTGGCTAACGGCCCGACCTCTGGTGGATTCAACTACTTTCTTTGTGTCATACATTTCCAATTCTCACAAGTGTGATGGTTTGATAGTATTCTTGCTTTCTGTGATTTTATTTCCTTCATTGTTTATTGTTTTCTAGCGTTGACAGAATATCTTTGCTTTATATGACTTACAGCATTGTTGTTAGTTCGATTCACTTTCATTTCAGATTGATTTATTTAGATAAGTATTCTGCTGGATTTAATCAACTGTAAAGAGTATTAGCTATCGTTGTTGAAACTCTCAGATTGGTATCATTGTTGTTTAGATTATTCATTGAAGACTGGGTTTGATTTAGATTAAATCAGTTAAAGAGAGATGAGTTATCACTATTGTACTCTCCATTGATGTTGTTTTTACTTTAATGAATGTAAGATTTGAGTTTGTTAGAAGATTGAGTTCTTTAATTTCAATTGGAATTTACTAGATGCATCCGTTTACTCTTGTATTTAAATATCTATATTGCAATATACGAAACATTACTCTTTGAATTAAATAGATTCCACATACTGTGTACACTCTTGAAATAAGAGGACTTGCCTAGATTGATAATTAATGTGAGGATAATTAGGAGTTTTAAAAGGCACCTTTTATCAGGCTGCTAACATTTTGGCGTTATTGCTAGGGATAGTGTAGCCATTTACAAAGAGTGATTTACATCTGATAATTGTTGTTGAAAGAAGAATTGGGTATTGAAAACGGAAGGTAAGAACCTACTTAATGAGCAAGTAAAGTTCTTGCTCCTCCGCCCGCTTTTCAGCACAATTAAAGAAAACTAAAGTAGTTATTTGATGCTTGTCTGTTGAGAGAGAACTAGGTATTAAAAACAAAAGGTAAGAACCTATGTATGGAGCATGTAAATGCCTGCTCCCCCGCTTGCTTTCCAACAGAATTGTTAGGAACTTAGGTAGAAATAAACATTTGAATTGTTTACATGAATGACTAAGAAGAAAAAACCCAAAAACAATCCAATTCCACTACCCAAACCAGACAGATCTAAGGGACCAGTGACCCTTGGACGATCAACTTTCATAGAAGACATCTTAAAAAAGGTTGAATCTCAGCCATCAGTAGATCCTCAAAACATTGCTTCTAGACAACCCACTGTCTCCCTTCGGGCCATAGGCTCACCATCTGTAGCCTACGTTGAGGTCCATAGCAAAATAGTAGGAACTGAGCGAGTTTTCAAGAAATTGAAAATTCGCGCCCAATTTGCTCACAAGAAGGTAATTCTTGTAATATTCATGAAGGAGGAGGAGAAACAAGGGAAACAGAGGAGCCAAGATCCCCTCAGGAAGTAATTGAACAAGGAACACCCAGTATCCTAGACCGAGGGAGTGCTGTTAAGATCATTCCCACCCCTTCTAATCACCCTAGGAATAACTCTCTAGAGATCCCGGAAGGGTACTGGCATATATTTGATCAAATGGCCAACAACCCACAAGCACCCCAAACCTCCACATTACAATATCCCATTTTTGACACAGTTGTCAACGTACCCATGAAAGCTATCCCTCTGCAAAATATCCCCACCTTTCATGGACTCACATCAGAGGATCCAAATGCATTTATATTTGAATTTGATGTATTATGTCGGGGTTATGATTACACCACCGACCCCCAAAAACTAAAGTTGTTCCCCTCCACGTTAAAAGGAGTAGCCTTGCATTGGTTTATGGGGCTGGTGGGGGAACCATAAATGATTGGGATCAAATGAAAATGCTTTCCTTAATAAATATCAGTACTACTACAGATCTAGGGAGCTAAAAGACGAAATATTCCAAATGGTAGCAAGACCCAGTGAAACATTGGAAGAGTATGTGGAGCGCTTCCAATATAACCTCCAAAGGTCTCCCTATGCAAATCTGTCTTTGCCTGATAATGTGCTAAAAACTACACTAATTAAAGGGATGAAAGAACAATGGAGAGAGACATTAAATATTATGGGTAAAGGTGATATATATCAAGAAGACTATGCTGATATTATTAAATTGTGTATCAGGTGCTCAAGAGGCAATACGGGATTGAAACCAACAGAACGTGACATGACCACCAGGGACATCAAAATATCTAGCGAAAGTATAACTCGTGCAGAAATTGGCAACCTGCTAGAAGATTTCAAAACATATATCTTGGGAACTTTGACGACACAATTAGACATCATGCAAGGCAAGCAGAAGCAGAATAAAACTTGGTGATATTTTGTCAGATGCAAGAAGAAGCATAGTCACAAAGAGTGCCCACTGGATATGGTGCAAACCTATGCCATATGTACTAAAGATCACACCACAGAAAGTTTCTTGTCACTCCCAGGGTTAAAAGCAGTTTATAAAGAGGCAGAAGAAGAAACAGAACCAATCTACCTGCTAAATCAGCATCGCCAATGGCAACCAAAACAAGTAGGTATGCCTACTGACCCATATTATTTCTTTCAGCCCTCGCAATATAATTCACAACAATACCCAGGAGCTATGTGGTAGAACCAACCACCTTTTTCCAATTGGTCAAAACAACCATTCTCTATGCCACCTTGGCCCAACCAATCAAATCAAAATAACAATTGGCTAAATTCCTCTTTCTTCCCACCATTCTGGCAGAATAATGCATATCAAGCTCAATGGCCACCCTCCACTTCACAAAACCAGAATTGGTAGTCAAGCTAGCAAAGACCTACAAACCAACCAACAAGAACAATCCCCCTTCCTCAACCTACACTGCCAACACCCTACACATTGCAACAAAACCCTTAGACCAACCTACGACCATAGCTCCCAGCCTAGCCCAACCCAAACCCCAACAATAGACCGGTCCAATCTGTGCAAATTATTGAAGGACCAGAGCCAGAAACTAAGTTAAGGGAGTGTAATGAGCTTAAATTAAGGTATGGGCAGATACTAGAGTCAGAGGGGAATAAAAACATACAAATTGAAAATCTGTTACCAGTAGAACAAGCACCACAAGTGGAGAACATGGTTAAATAGAAAACTCACGATCAAACTATCACCTCTTCTCCACCATTCCCAGAAATTATTGAAGGACCAGAGCCAGAAACTAAGTTAAGGGAGTGTAATGAGCTTAAATTAAGGTATGGGCGGATAATAGAGTCAGAGGGGAATAAAAACATACAAATTGAAGATCTGTTACCTATAGAACAAGCACCACAAGTGGAGAACATGGTTAAATATAAAACTCACGATCAAACTATCACCTCTTCTCCACCATTCCCAGAAAGATTAATCATACCCCGCCCAATCGAATATCCTGATTTTGATCTTCTGGGAGAATTAAAAAAATTGTGTGTAAAAATACCTCTCCTCCAAGCTATTCAGGACATTCCAATTTATGCAAAAACTATTAAGGAATTGTGTACGAAAAATCCGAAGAGGAAAACAAAAACAACCCCAATTGTCCATGTAGTTGTTACTTTGTCTAATTTACTATCAGACATAGAAACACCAGTAAAATATGAGGACCCAGGAAACCCTATAGTCACAATGCAAATAAATGGATGCTCCTTCCCCAGTGCATTAGTTGACCTAGGAGCAGCAATCAATATTCTCACAACAACAACCTGTCAAAAGCTTGGCATTACATCCTTGGATTCAACCATGACCTTGCTGGAACTAGCTGACCGATCGGTAGTCAAACCAGAAGGCACATTACAGGATGTCATGGTTTCTGTAGATTCTTGGGAATACCCAGCAGATTTTTTGATCATCAATCCTAGAAACCGGCTAGACGGACATCCCCTAATTCTAGGAAGACCTTGGCTAGCGACCGCAGATGCTTACATAAGCTGTCAAACAGGCAACATGACTATAGCAAGAGGAAGTAATGTGAAGAATTTAGCCTTATATCCTCTAGCTTAGCCAAGTCTAACAATAATAAAAACTAGAAAACAACCTGTATCATATATAACTGAAAACATTAGATCACCATTAACTATAGAAGATGCTCTCGAATTCAAGGATCAAACAGAAGACGAAATCATTAACACTTACATTAACCACCCAAATGTCGTATCCCATCCAAATGTTACATGATCGAAGCAGCTCTAGATAATGAAATTGAAGAAGATCCATTAAAAGATATTAACGACCAATCAATACCAACAACTTCTGTTTATAACAGCAAAACCATAGAAATAGATCCAGGGAAAACCTTAAATATCAACAAAAACCTAATTGATGACCAACAGTAGAAGCTTGTTCAACTTTTAAGAAAATATAAAGAGGCTTTCGCATGGGATTACCTAGACATGAAAGGGATTGATCCCCAATTATGCATGCATCACATCTATACAGAGAAAGATGCCAGGCCCATTCGACAACCTCAATGGAGGTTAAACCCTCACCTTAAAGATATTGTTAAAGATGAACTACAAAAATTGTTAGATGTCAATTTCATCTATCCTATATCTGATAGAAAATGGGTCTCTCCATTAGTAGTGGTTTCGAAAAAGAATGGAAAGTGGTGTATATGTGTTGACTATAGAGAGCTTAATAAAGCAACCCAATAAGGCCATTTTCCCCTTCCGTTCATTGCCCAGGTCTTGGACACAATGGTAAAAAAAAAAAAAAAAAAAAAACAAACAAACAAAACTTTTCTTTCCTAGACGACTTCATTGTCTACAATCAAATTCAAATTGCCCTTGAAGACCAGGATAAGACTACCTTTACCTGCCCTTGGGGGACATTTTCTTACAGGGTCTTACCTTTTGGGCTGTGCAATGCACCTGCCACATTCCAGAGGGCTATACTCAACATTTTTTTAGATCTAATAAATGAAGGACTTGAGGTGTACATGGATGACTTTACACCTTACGGAGATGACTTCGATCCAGCATTACAAACGCTAGAGAAAGTTCTGCAAAGATGCATTGCTACCAGGCTCTGTTTAAGCCATGAAAAAGGCCACATGATGATGACCAAGGGCCTCATCCTGGGTTACTACATCTCAACAACTGGAATTCAGGTAGATCCAGCAAAAATTCAATAATTCTTTTAATACCTACTCCTTTCACACAAATTGAGGTACGTAGTTTTTTGGGATTTTCTGGATATTATAGAAGAATTATAAAGAATTTTTCTCAAATAGTTGCACCATTATATGCATTAACAAGAAATATCGATTTCATGTGGACTGAAAAATGTGACATTGCTTTTGAAGATTTAAAACGGCTTGTATCAACAGCCCCAGTATTACGGGGCTTGAACTGAGATTTGTCATTCCAGATTTCATCTGACGCTTTAGATATGGCCATTGGAGCAGTTCTCGGCCAGGAGGAAGATAAGAAACCTTATGCGAAATATTACATCAACAAGAATCTATCTCTGGCTGAGTTGAATTACATTGTGACCGAAAAGGAATTTTTGGTTGTAATATATGCTATTAATAAATTTAGACATTATATAACAAGATACCCTATGGTTTTGTATACTGATCACTCTGCTATTAAATATCTAGCTAATAAACCTGTTACAAATGGAAGAGTGACAAGATGGTTGATCCTTTTGCAGGAATTTGACATAACAATCAAAGATCGACCAAGAAGAGAAAATCCAATAGCAGACTTCATTTCACAAATATCAAATACAGACGATTCGGCAACAATAGAAAACTAGTTCCCTGACTAGAATTTAATTGTTGTGACCATGAAAACATCATGGTATGCGGATGTCGCAAACTACCTTGCAGTGGGAAAATTACCCAAGCACCTGACGCCCAGTGAAAGAAAACAAATAGTTCAACGCAGCACTTGGTTCTCATGGATCAGAGGCTATCTCTTTCACACGGGAGCCGGTATGCATATTTGAAGATGTGTCAGGGAGGACGAAATCTTCAACATCCTGAAAGCTTGCCACGATGGGCCTTGCAGTGGTTAATTTTGCATATCTTAGTACTGGTCACAAAGTCTTACAAATGGGCTATTATTGGCCCACCATTTTTAAAGACGCCAAGAAGTTTGTCCAGGCATGTGATAGTTTCCAAAGAATGGGACGACCTGGGTAGTCTAATGAGATGCCCCTACATCCACAGTTAATCATTGAACCTTTTGAGCGATGGGTATTAGATTTCATTGGTCCAATAAACCCATCATCCAATCAAAAGACATACATACTAGTCACAACAGAATATGTGACTAAATGGGGGAGGCAGAAGCATTATCAAGGGCAACGGAGGACTCAGTAATCCATTTTCTTTTCCAACTATTTGTGTGATATGGCTTGCCTAGAGAAATAATCACGAATGGAGGGCCACAATTTATAGGCCATAAGATTGCTTCGACATTAAAATATCATCATATCATGCACAGAATCACAACTCCATACCACCCGCAGGCAAATGGCCAGGTCGAAAGTACCAATAAAGTAATCGAAGCAATACTCACAAAGATAGTTGCATCACATAGACGTGACTGGGCTACCCAATTTCCAGAAGCCCTATGGGCATACTGCATGACATGGAGAAATACGACGGGATATTCCCCATATCAGCTAGTGTTTGGCAAAGAAATTATCGTCCCAATCGAATTTGAAATTCAAACATTGAGGATAGCTCAGGAAGTAGGCTTGGACTTAAATGAAGCACAGATTAATAGGCTACATCAAATCAATGAATTGGATGAAATCTGCCTATCATCTCTTCACCATACTGCACTAATCCAACAACATAGAGCGAAATGGCATGATGCCCTCATCAAGAAGAAGATATTCCACGAAGGTGATTGGGAACTTCTGTATTATTTTAGGTTCCAAGATTTCCCGGGAAAACTTCAGACCAGATGGTTAGGCCCCTATGAGATACAAAAAGTGCATGACAATGGCACCCTCACATTAGCCACCATTGATGGGTCTGGCTACTCTTTTAAAGCAAATGGACATCGAGTACGCCTCTATCACAAACTGCTTACCAGGGAGTCCTTTTGCCAATAATTACAGGAAGATTCTACTATACAAATTCTTGCTAAAGAGGGCAACCCATCCACAGCATCGGTCCAGTGAAGAATCTATTTGTTTTTTAAATTTGTACATAAATTTTTCTTTCTGTTTGATTGAATTTTCTTGTATAATAAATTGTATATAAGTTGTTTTTTTTTCTATTTTTCCTTTGTTGTTCCCTTTAAGGAACAGTTGTCGTTCCCTCTAAGGAACAACAATGTTTGTGAATTTTCTTCTTCTTGTTCCCTCTAAGGAACAGTTGTTGTTCCCTCTAAGGAACAGTCGTTGTTCCCTCTAAGGAACCACAATTTTCTGTACAAATTTCCTTCTCGCTGTTCCCACTAAGGAACAACTGCTATTCCCTCTAAGGAACAACAATTTTGTGTGCAAATTTTCTTGTTGTTCCCTCTAAGGAACAATAATTTTGTTTGTGATTTTTTTTCTCTCTTTGATGTTCCCTTTAAGGAACAACAATTCTGTGTGCGATTTTTTCTCTCTCTTTGTTGTTCCCTCTAAGGAACAGTCGTTGTTCCCTCTAAGGAACAGCAATTTCGAGTGCAATATTTTACTTTTTTTCTTCTTTATGTTCCCTCTAAGGAACAACAATTTCGCGTCCAACTTTTTTTCTTTCTTTTTCTTGTTGTTCCTTACAAGGAATAGTTGTTGTTCCCTCTAAGGAACAGTCATTTTTCACTCCAAGAAACAACGATTTTTTGGCGTGTATTTCCCTTGATATTCCCTATAGGGAATAGCTATTGTTCCCTATAACGAACAGCAATTTGAGCATGCATTTTTCTTCTTGTTGTTCCCTCTAAGGAGAAGCCGATGTTCCCTTTAAGGAACAACACTTTTTGTGTGAGGTTTTCTTTTGTTGTTTTCTTTAGGAAATAGCACTTTGTGAATATTTGTTTGAGAACATCATTTCTTTCCTTTGATCCTCTATAGGGCACAATTGTACAAATATATATGTAAAGATACAAATCTGAAGTTTAATAGAACAAACAAATATATTGAATATTATCATCTTTAACAAGGTTGCTTTGTAGTGATCGAAAAAGAAAGGACACAACCATCTATATCACTTCACTGTCCTCATTTCCATTATAAATCAAATTGATTGATTATTTGTACTGTGTTGGTTCTTCCCTAACCCCTATAATTCTCTCCATTCATTATCATCAAATAAGGTTAAGGGTATACTTTTTTTTCTATTGATATGTTCAGACTTCTTCTGCCATCCCTACTCCTAAGGAGTGTTGAGCCACCCTCAATATATAAATAGGAAGTGTTGTTCTATATATATATATTAATATATATATATATATATATATATATATATATATATATATATATACACACTAACAACTCTATGATTTTTTTTAGATGGAGGATAGGGGATCTCATCATGAGCCAGCCTACCATGATCATAAGGAAGCTGTGAAGTGGCATTCCCACTATGGCCACCACACCAAGGATATGATCCAATGGATGCATCAAGAAATAAATTCCTTGGAACAGGAGGTCTCATCACGAGCCGGCCTAACCACTTTTCGCTCCTTCCCAGTGAATGGCAGTGTGTTCATCTAGTCACCATGTCAACACATTGGTCTCTACTCGGATATCATAATGCACTCCCCCAATTATACATACAGGATCATGGTTCCAAAGGGTGAAAAAGCAACTCTGTCGAGGCTATAGATGCCTGCAGGCAACAGAAGCACTGATGATGGTATTGAAGTCATATTTTTAACATCAATAGTTATTATAATTCCCTTTTCTTATTGTGTATTTTTACTACAGAGAGACTATGTCCTTAATTTATTTTGAACCTTTACGCATGCGATATCTTTAAAAATCAATCATAATAGCTCTAAGTGGAATGATGACGGCAAAGTATCTTTCCTACGTCAGTTGTCCTTTTTCCTTTTCGAATCACCTCACGACATCTCTTCACTTATTGATAATTCTCGTTATATGCATTGATTTCAGAACTCTTATATCTTTTGCGATCCTTTCATTAATATGCATACCTTGCCACTTTCATCACCCCTGTATTTCGCCGCCAGCACGTTATTCCTTCACTCATTCGGTCGAAGGTGACCTATTATTTCAAAGGGGGGTGAGAAGCAACCTCTAGTGTACTATGCATGCGTGTCAGCTCTTTATTTGATCTTGCAAGGAAATATGACATTCCATGATTACGGAGTATATGGTATAATAGCAAGTCCTAGATAACGGTATTTATGCCTGTAAAGTATCATCTGATATAACCATTATAACAACTTGTTGTTCCATCACTCGGCTCTGTATATTGTTTTGATATCTCTACTACACTAACTATTTGTAGAATTCGAGCAGTATGGGAGGAAGAATAGTGCGCAGGGAGCCCCTAATACTGGCTGTTTTTGATGTAGCCAAAGAAATTCTAGCCCACGCTGGGTGAATAACATACTTCACACGATTTCAGCAACCCAATGAAGCAATTGCCATTGAATTCCTACAAAATTTACAGAACAGACAATCCATGGTAACGGGCAGACAAATCACAGTATCAGACGCTATGATAGTAGAAGTATCTAGGTTACTAGCAGAAGGACCTGTATGGGCTAATAAAAGATTGAAGTTGCAGGGTGCTATTGCAGTCTTTAAGGATGAAGGACAGGAGTTGATGATCAAGGGCAAAGGAGTTTGACCATCATCCCTTGGAGAACCATGGGGAGAACTAACCAGAGTCGTCCAGAATTACATCACATGCGACAAGCGCAAAGACATGGTAAGGCCGCATCAACTTAAACTCTTAGCAGTCCTGAAACAAAAGTGTTCTGTGAATTTACCTGCATATTTGAATTTTCTACTACATGACACCGTTGAAAGGATAAAAAAGTCCCAACACATAGAAACCATCGTAAGCCACCACTGTTTGACTAGGTTGATAGTTAGTTACAACCTCGTCCAACATCGATCAAGTTGGGAGGAATTAATATTTGCCATTGAAGGGGGTTTAGCTCTACCTACGCCTCGCCCTATTCTGAAAAGGAAGAGGACTACCCTTACAGCAAACATTTCCCGAAAGCACAGACATTCCGTCAGGCTGAAGACAAACTTAAGAGCAACCGAAAACTCCCAGGGCAGTGTTAGACAACCCATAGAATTGTCTAGCTTAGGAAGTGAACAACACTTGTAGATAGAAGGTCAGGATAACCCTGAATCAGACCATGAGGAAGAATCAGGGCATTCTGGAGATGAGGAAAGAAATGAATCAGAACTCCCCTCAACATCAAATACAAGTCCCCTAGGAGATTTATTGCATAATATCGAATTGGCCCAAATCTTGGGCAATATGGATGATTTCATACAGCCCGAAAGCCCGCTCAATTTTAACATTGGAGCAACCCAATCTGTAGAGAACTCTGGTCACGGTAGAATTATATCAGAAAATGTAAGCTGCGAAGAAGAAACAAGGGTAGAGGCCACTCAAGAAGAGATGAACCAACTTGGTGATATGCCTCCAGGAGAACCCAGCCAGGTAGGCCTAAATACGAAGAATATAGACAAAACAGAAGAAATAGAAATAAACCAGGAAGATGGCTACCAATATGGGGACACAGTTCCTTTAGAACAGAACCAAAATGAGCAACCGGGCTCATTAGGAGTAGAGACCATTAACAGAATAGTGGCTACTCCTAAAAAGTAGAGAGACAAAATTAAAAAGCTTAGAAGGAACAACAAAGGCTGTGGAAAACGGTAAAAAGGCTCAGACGAAAGATAAGAGAATTATCAGCGAGGAAGACTCGAGAGAAAACCCCAGAGGCAATAAAAGCAACAGTTCAAACTAAATTATATGAAACAAAAGCTACAGGGACTCAAACTGAGCCCATACTCACTCAACTTGTTAAGGAATAGCATGCAATTCTTGCAGAAGTAGCTACCCAGACAAAGGTTGTACCCTCTTATGACTTAGCTATTCAGAGGGAGGTGGTACAATCCTATAGCCTACCTACCCAGACGGAGGCTTGGACCTCCCATAATAAAGGAACACAGACAATAGGGATTCCTCCTCATAACAGGGGTACACAGACAACATTCAAGCCAAAGATATCATGATGAGCAGTTACCCCAATATATTGAATCTTCAAGAAGATTTAGCACAAACTCAGGTTGCCGTAAAACGGCTTGAGCTAGAAACTGTCTCCCAGCAAAAATACCAAGAATTACAGAGGCAGCTTTGAGACATGAATACATCAGAAAGTGAGACCTTCGACAAATACCGAGGGCAGAAGAGAAAATTGAGAAAATGAAGCTCATATTAGAGAAGGTCATGGGTCAAACGGACACTATCTGTTCATTATACACTGATATCTTGGCATGTAGATCTCCTGCGAATAATTATGCCTTATTTTTGCTAGAAAGATACTTGCAGTTGAAAATCAAAGCCGTCAGAGCTGGAAAACCGATAGAATTAAAAACAATTAAGAATTTTATAAACTGTTGCAAATAGCATGGGTAAAAGTTCAAAGGTTGCTTTGTGAATTTTACCTACATAATTTTGTATTAGAGAAAGAAGTGGAAAAGAACCCCAACCCTTTTGTATGGGATGTGCAATTCCAAGCTTGTATCTCATTTGTTGTCAATCAACTGAAATGGTTCAAGGCTCATAACGTGTTCCAAACGAAAGAGCATGGACTAGACCTTTGGGTCAGAGGTAAACCCAAACACCCTCTGCAAATGCTGACCAATCATAAGAGTCTGATGACAAGGGAACGAGTAATCAAAATTTTGGGCCCTATTTAGAAAGAGATTGTCAGAAGGGAGTAGAATACTTCCTCTCCATTTAGGAAAGCTCCTTGGCTGCAGCCAAGCTTAGGTGGACAGTCTCCACTAGTAATGTACATAATAGAGAGCCTTTTAATTATAAAAAATTTAAGCTAGCTACAGACTGTTTTGTTACATATAGCAATCTCATTTTGAAAGAAGGTCCTTATTGGCTAGGATGTCAGTTTCGTATCCCTATCATTTGGTATCTTGCTGAAGGTTATCGGGCTATATACGAATTGCCTGAAGGACAGACAGGGCCCATCTTTGAGCTTCTTGCCAAGAACCATGGTTTTAGACCACTTTACGACATTCCTTCTCCAACTTATTCTTTAACTGCTCTGCATACGAACTACTTTTTTTTCTTTATCTTTTTTATATCATAATGTGTTAATATATTAAGGAATTATGGTAAGAAATGAAAGAATTATCTGCAGTTATGACTTAACTAATTATTACTCTTCTGTATACAGGAAAACAACAAAAGGGACAAATGTTTTTCCCTAATGAAGGAACAATAAAAATCAACAAGCCAAGGAAGGAACGCGGCGGTTACGATCGAGGCTAAAAATGAATCAAGGGAATCTGCGCGAGAAAGGAAAGGATGTCTGAAGTTGGAAATCTGTTGCGAATCCCTCAGGATCGAGAGATCTTGAGGGACCGCACTTATCATTTATCTTTTACTTTTTCCTATTATAAAAGGAGACGTTTGTAAGAAGGAAGGGGAAAATCTCTGTTATTATTGAAATTGTAATTTTAATTACAGACTCTCACTGTCAAGAAGAACACGAATATATTGTAATGATCATTCAGTTTGATGATTAATATATAAGTGAAGTTGTTGTTCCCTTGCGTTATCTGAAGTAACTTAGCAGCGTTCGTTGGCGGCTAAGGGCCCGACCTCTAGTGGATTCAACTGCTTTCTTTGTGTCATACATTTCCAATTCTCACAAGTGTGATGGTTTGATAGTATTCTTGTTTTATATGATTTTATTTCCTTCTCTATTTATTGTTTTCCAGTGTTGACAAAATATCTTTGCTTTATATGACTTACAAGATTATCGTTAGTTCGATTCACTTTCATTTCAAATTGATTTATTTAGATAGGTATTCCGCTGGATTTAATCAACTGTAAAGAGTATTAACTATCATTGTTGAAACTCTCAGATTGATATCATTGATGTTTAGATTATTTATTGAAGACTGGGTTTGATTTAGATTAAATCAGTTAAAGAGAGATGAGTTATCACAACTGTACTCTCAATTGATGTTGTTGTTACTTTAATGAATGTAAAATTTGAGTTTGTTAGAAGATTGAGTTCATTAATTGCAACTAGAATTTACTATATGCATCTGTTTACTTTTGTATTTAAAGATCTATACTGCAATATAGGAAACATTACTCTCTGAATTAAATAGCAACCACGTACCGTGTACACTCTTGAAATAAGAGGACTTTCCCGGATTGATAATTAATGTGAGGATAATTAGGAGTTTTAAAAGGCACCTTTTATCAGCGAAGATATGCCTAAATAATTTTGTATTTAAACAATGATTATATTATCTAATTTACTTGCATGCATAAATAAATTTAGATACATTTACCATTAGCAGATTAGGGAATATTTATACTAGGAGTGTAGAATTGAAACACATGCGTATGTATAAAACATGCATTTCTTTTGCTATTTCTGCAATTTACATATCATTTACCATTTGAAATCGATACTAAAACATAAATAGAAATCTAACTATAATCATTGTTTGGAACACAATTAGGAACCGAACACATTCCTCACAACCCTGAGAAAAGCACTTTTCACATCCATTTGATGAACTTTCCATCCTTTTTAAGCAGCCAATGCAAGTGTTAATTGGATGGTGTTCCATTTAGCTGTAGGAGCAAACGTTTTCTCATAATCAATGCCTTCCCACTATGCAAAACCTTTTGCGACAAGTCGTGCTTTATACTTTTCAAGTTCTCCCTTTTGATTATACTTAATTCTGTAAACCCATTTGCATCCTATGGGTTTAACATTTGATGGACAATCAACAAGTTTCCAAGTGTTGTTATCAATTACTGCTTGATATTCTTCAACCATAGCCTGTTGCCATTCGTTATGTTTTACTGCTTCTTTGTATGTGGAAGGTTCAGTAAAATCATTTGCTAACAAGGCAAAATTGCCTTCACTTCTATGTTCCCTTTTGGTGCCCGTTTTATTCTGTTCATCAGGATTTACATCTTCAAAAGTTGAACTACCCATTTTGGTAGTTGGTGCTCACTTGTTTGCGATTTTGAGAAGTCCCCATCATTGTAAATGGGATTAATGTAAACTGATGTTTGTCGTTCAGGTGAAGAGTCTAGAGAATCATTGTTAGAAGAACTGTTGATGCTTGGAGATGCAGATGAACTGCTAGAAGACCCAGATGATGTTGTTGAAGTAGATGGACTGGATGACTCATCTTCAGAGGAAGGAAAATCAAGTTCATACCAATTTGTTGAAGTTGGTTGACTTTGCATTTTTCCTTTTCTTTTACTACCCTTAGTTTCTAACTTTTGAAGAAGACTTTCGATTTCTTCAACACTCTTACTTTCTGTTTCATCAAAGATGACATCCCTGCTCACAATGAATTTTCCATTGGTCAAAAGACAATACCCTTTCTTCTCATCAGAATAGCCAATCATTGTGCATTTCAAACTTCTTGAGTCAAGCTTAGTTCGTTTTTATTTCAAAACTAAGGCATAACATACTGATTCAAAAACTCTAAGATGTTTAACTCGAGGTTTGAAACCAAACCAAGCTTCATAAGGCGTGATTCCATCTAAAGAAGCAGTTGGAGATCTGTTTCTTAAGTAGACAGTTGTATGTATTGCTTCAGCCCAATAAGTTGGACTTAACCTCTTGAAATTTAACATGGATCTCAACATTCCTAACAAGGTGCGATTCATTCTTTCGACTACTCCATTTTTCTGTGGAGTGTAAGCATTAGTAAGATGTCGTCTTATGCCATTTTCACTGCAATAAGTTTTGAATTCATTTGAAGTGAATTCTCCCCCATTATTTGTCCTGAGAGTACCTATATTTTCTTTGACTTCATTTTCAACAAGTTGCCAAAAAATTTTAAACTTCTCAAGTGCTTTTGACTTGTTCTTCAAGAATTAAACCCAAGTCATTCTGCTGAAATCATTAATGAATAGTAAGAAATATTTACAACCACCAAAGGAAGTTTGGAGTGGTCCACAAACATCACTGTGAACTAGTTGTAGCCGCCTGTTTACATGTCATGAACTTGTTGGAAAACTTCTCGATTTTGTTTGCCATAAATGCAAGCTTCACATTTTGCATTTTCCCTTTTGAAAGTGGGAAATTCTTTAACCATTCCTTATTTATGCAATTGAGAAAGACTCTCAAATAAGTGTCCATATCTTACATTCCATAGTCTTACAGGTGAAATACTTGTGGTCACTGCCCCTGCAAAATCAGAATGCCTTGGAATAACTGTCCCTTTCATCCATAATAGTTTTCCGTCTTCATAACCTGTCATGATAGTTTTCAAGCTCTGTTTGACTGAATTATTCTTGACTAAACCATCTTCCATAATCACCTAATGTCCTACTTGTCGAATCGTGGCTAAAGAGAGCAAATGTTTCTTAAAAGTTGGTACATACCATACATTGGAAATCATTTTTTCTCCAATGCCAGGGAGAAAAAATTTAACTGCTCCTTTTCCATAAGGAGTATGTTTTGTATCATTTGCAAGAAAAATGGAATTAAGTTGGCAATCTTGAAAATTCCAAAAAAATTCACGTCGAAAAGTCATGTGTTGAGTTTCCCCTGAATCCAAGATCCAGGCATCTTCATAATCATTTTTAAGATGAGAAGAAAATTGTGATGCTAGCGAGGAAGTAAAAACATAATCTGAGTTATCATCATCTTGATCATTTGCAAATTGCGCTGAGTGCTACTGAAACTTGGGAATTTTATTAAGAGAAGTTCGACAATCTTCAGCATAATGTCCAACTTTGTTACATCTTCGACATACAATTTGACTTAAGTCTCTTCCTCTTACTGAAGATTGTCCTCTGCCTCTGCTTTGACTTCTATGTTGAGATTGTCCTCTACCTTGATTATTATTTCCTTGTCCTTGAAAATTGCCTCTTCCTTGGTTGTTTCCTCTACCTTGAAAATTACTCCTTCCTAAACTGTTGCCTCTATTAAAGTTGTTTCCTCTGCTTTGGCTTCGACCTTGACTTTGTACATTATGTGCTGCTTGATTCTGATTGAAATTCCCTCTGCCTTTCCTTGAGAACTGTTTGTTGATGATTTACCAGTGCTGGCCTCTGTGAAAAAACATCTTCACCAACTTTCTCCTTCTTCCCAAAGGTTTTATCATGTTGGGTCAACATTTCACAGAGCTCATCAAACTTTAATTTCTCTAATTTCCCAGTTAATTGTAAAGTCTCCAAAAAATGTGTGTAGGGAGAAGGAAGTCCAGCAATTACAATTGTTACCATAAAACTATCATCTATTGTTGGAAAACCAACTTTAATGATTTCCTGCCTAATATTCTTAAGCCTTGAGATATATTCAAGAACATCACCTCCTTCAGTCAATTTTTTGTTGCAACAATTTTAATTGTAGATCAAATTTCTTTGATTCGGGCTGAGTATCAAAGAGGTCTTTAAAATTTTTCAAAGAAGACCATGCATCTATAGCATTTTCTATATGGACATACATTTCATCATTGACAGAAGATTTAATAAGAGCTAAGGCTTTGGCATTCTTAACTTCCCAGTTTGCTAGTGTAACTGCATCTGTGGGTTTATTTGGCTTAATATCACCATCTTGATCATTTGCAAATTGCGCTGAGTGCTACTGAAACTTGGGAATTTTATTAAGAGAAGTTCGACAATCTTCAGCATAATGTCCAACTTTGTTACATCTTCGACATACAATTTGACTTAAGTCTCTTCCTCTTACTAAAGATTGTCATCTGCCTCTGCTTTGACTTCTATGTTGAGATTGTCCTCTACCTTGATTATTATTTCCTTGTCCTTGAAAATTGCCTCTTCCTTGGTTGTTTCCTCTACCTTGAAAATTACTCCTTCCTAAACTGTTGCCTCTATTAAAGTTGTTTCCTCTGCTTTGGCTTCGACCTTGACTTTGTACATTATGTGCTGCTTGATTCTGATTGAAGTTCCCTCTGCCTTTCCTTGAGAACTGTCTGTTGATGATTTACCAGTGCTGGCCTCTGTGAAAAAACATCTTCACCAACTTTCTTCTTCTTCCCAAAGGTTTTATCATGTTGGGTCAACATTTCACAGAGCTCATCAAACTTTAATTTCTCTAATTTCCCAGTTAATTGTAAAGTCTCCAAAAAATGTGTGTAGGAAGAAGGAAGTCCAGCAATTACAATTGTTACCATAAAATTATCATCTATTGTTGGAAAACCAACTTTAATGATTTCCTGCCTAATATTCTTAAGCCTTGAGATATATTCAAGAACATCACCTCCTTCAGTCAATTTTTTGTTGCAACAATTTTAATTGTAGATCAAATTTCTTTGATTCGGGCTGAGTATCAAAGAGGTCTTTAAAATTTTTCAAAGCAGACCATGCATCTATAGCATTTTCTATATGGACATACATTTCATCATTGACAGAAGATTTAATAAGAGCTAAGGCTTTGGCATTCTTAACTTCCCAGTTTGCTAGTACAACTGCATCTGTGGGTTTATTTGGCTTAATATCACCATCAGATATACCTTGCCATAATTCATTGTAAATGAGAGTGCTTTCGATGAGACAATGCCATGTTTTATAGGATTTTGTACCTTCAAGTTTGTCAGAATCAGAGAACAAATTAATTAACTTGCACATTGTAATGTTGAAGCTTCGCACCAAGAATCAGAACAAAAATGTCAAGATGGGCAATACAACATGCAACACACCACGCAAAAACACGATCTATCGAGGCTTGGCCTTGGCCCTCGTATAGTCATTGAAGTAGGAGAAAAATGACTGAGCTTTGCACTTGGCTCTAGTCAATTTCTCAAAAATTACAAGGTAACTTTCAAAATTTGATTTTTACAATGATGCTCTTGCAAAACATGGTAACGAAAAAGTTACCCTTCCCCAAATTAAAAATACTTTGAGTTACAAAGTCACACTTATCCCTCCAAATAAAAATTACAATTAAAATCCCCTTATTACTCCAAAAATTTACAAATCACCTTATTACTCCACACACAATAAATTCCCAAAATTAAAAAATTACCAAATCTCTCCAAAATACAATATTACTTATTTCTCCATTACAAAAAAAACTTTATTATCTTTTAAAACTCCCATTAAAAAAAACATGAATTTTAAGTGAACTTTAAAGCATACATCATGATTTTACAAAACCACATCCTTTGACCATTTAAAATAATTTACGGTGCATGCTTTTAGCAATCCGCGCTAGCTTCTTGCTGGCAGGCTGGCTCACGCTAGCTTCACGTTGGGTGCTTCACTCTTGCTTTACGCTGAGTGCTTCACTCTGGCTTCACGTTGGCTGGCTACATAAGGAAACACTCAAACATATAATTTTATTAAATTAATTCTTTCCAAACTTTTTAAATGTTCCTCACCACTGGTTTTTTATTTTTCAGCAATGCCAAACTGTTCAGCAGCAAACTATACAGTCATTCAATGCTAAACACTAGTCTCCACGCTCTGCTACACAAATATACCCCACACAAAAAACATTCCTACATAGACTACAAGCTCCTTCGATGCAGTTTAAACTCAAACTTCAATACAAATTTCCAACATAAACTGGTCAAACTTTAACGCGAGTTATGGCTTCCTCTATTCGAGGATCGATCATCTCAAATATTTTTCTTGAAACTGAATCTACAAACTCTCCATTAATGAACAACTTCATATATTTCACTTTCGGTAGAACTGTGTTTGATTCGGACCAAAGGGGTGCCATATCCTTGCAGACAAATATTTTACAGTGCCTGAGAACATTGGAGGATACGATCACTGCGTAGAGAAAATATTTTGAACTACTTCAGAACGTTGGACTATACAATAGCCACCGTGCTTTCCATATATTTATACGGCTCAACGAAAACTGTGGTCAAGGTCTCCTCAAAATCTGGAGGCTGTGCTCGCATTTTCAAAGGGTGTGTAATTGAAAATAGTGTAGAAAAACTCGTGGGATGTCAAATTTCAAGACACTGGTAAGTTAAGCGCGAGAACATTGAAGTATAAAGTGTCAAAATTCAAGACACAAGGTCACTAACAATTGACACTTGGACGTGAAGTACAAAATTCAACTCTGAAGAATAAACGATTCAAATTTTCATGAACCACCCAAAACCTAAAAGTGGTCAATGTGACTCTAATAATGTTGTATATGCATTAAATATCCAACACAAAGTCGTGGCACAAGCAACGAAGATTTACACTGATTATTGTGGTAAGTGCATTACTGATATAATTTTTCATGAAAATTAGAGGGGATAATAAAGAAAATGATTTTTAGATTTAAAAATCTAAAATCAATTATATAATGAAAGTCCTTTTCCAGAAAAACATAGATACCAAGTCAATAGATTGCATACCAAATATTAACTGACCAAATTAATGGAGTTTTCCATGTGCGTGTAGAGCTGGAATCTCCTCTTCACATCCACTGCAACATTACTAGAGCTCTGATACCACAATAATGGCAGAAGTGTCCTCAGACATGTAATTTTATTAAAAATAAAAAATAAAATAAAAATAAAAAAAATACATATTTGATTTTGCAAGAGTTTACACCCGAACAACCAAACACTCTCTTGTAATGAGCTATTTATAAGCTCAATGTCCTAACTACCTCTAATTATGGATCACTTATTAAATAACGAGTGTCCATTTACAATAAATGCTATTCAAAACAAGTAGCTAACTAATCTCCTAAAATAGAGCCTAAGATACGACACATTTGGAGAGTCATATCTTGTTACAACAATATACTAATTCTAAATGTCTCCATTAAATAATTAAACATTCTAAAATAATAATTATTAATTTAATATCTTAAATTAATAATTATTTTATTCCAACTTTATAACCTATGATAATATTTTATTTTTGGATCATCTAACATCTATTGATGTGGAAATTCGAATTTTCTCAATTTAATCAAGGCAAAAACAAATTGAGAATTTCTTGTTGCATTTTTCAACGCTCCTTCTCAACAAGAAAGGGATTATCAACCACCCCTATCCTGCACCTGTGGAACCTGAACTTCCCTCTTGACAAGGCCTTTGTCAAAATGTCAGTATCTTGTTCCTATGTCGGAATGTACTACAACAACATTATTTGCCTCTGCACACAGTCCCGTAGATAGTGATACTAAATATCTATATGCTTGGATAAATAATGAAAGATAGGATTATTAGAGAGCTTGATGCAACTTTGATTATCACAGTAGATAAAAATTGGATCAATCATCTGACCAAACAATCCAACAAGTATATTTCTTATCTAGATAATCCCACATGTTGCTTGACTTGTAGCCATGTATTCTTATTTTTTCGCGTTGAGCGCCACATATCTTTGCTTCTTGTTGTACCAGGAAACAACTGCAGAACCAACACTGAAAATTCCACCTAGTGTACTCTTTCAGTCTGATGGACTCCTTGCTCAATCTGCATCTATGAAGCCACACAACTTCACTCCCTCTATTTGTTTGTACAATAGTCCAAACTGGGTAGTACCTATGAGGTACTGTAAAACATGCTTAGCTTCCTTTCAAAATAATTTGGTTGGCCTAACCATAACTTGGCTCAGCTGGTTGATTGCATAGCACATATCTAGTTGTGTGTTCACAAGATAAATCAGTGAACACACTAGTTGTCAATAAATTGTAGCATTCACTTCCTCGAAGTGGCATCCTCCTTCATCTAGTTCGTCAATAGAGGTGTTTCCATGGGCTTGCAACTCTCCATGTGGAATCTTTGTAGTATCTCATTTGCATACTTTTCTTGAGAGACAAATAGTTCCTCGTCACCTTGCCATACTTCCAAGTCGAGGAAGTAGTGCATGAGACCCATGTCCTTCATTTCAAACTCCCTTGCAAGGTCCTCCTTGCAAGATCTGATCATAAGCTCATCACCAGTTAAAATCAAATCATCAACATATAAGACAATAATGATAAATTTATCTTCTACCAAGATATGATAGAGGTTTGCATCCACCTCACTTTTGGTGAAGCCCAAACCGGTGACATAGCTTTCAATCCTAGTATACCAAGCATGGGGTATTTGCCTGAGACCATACAATGCTCACTTGAGTCTGCACACGTGAGACTCGATCAAAAGTCTCAAATCCTTATGGTTTCTCAATGTAAACCTCCTCAATAACTCCATTGAGGAATGTTGTTTTTACATCCATCTGGTGGATCTTCCACCCCATCTATGCAACCAAAGAAAGAATTGATATAATGGATGACTACCTTGCTACAGGAGCAAATGTCTCTTCATAGTCAATTTCTTCAACTTGAGAGTACCCCCTGGCCACAAATCTAGCCTTGTACTTCTCTATACTTATGTTTATTTCCTGCTTAACCTTGAAGATCCATCGCGAACCCATAACTGATTTATCTGTTGGTCTTGGGACCACTTCCCAAACATTGTTCTTTATAATGGATTTTTATTCCTCCACAATTGCATCAACCCATACAAGTTTCCTTACTGATTCCTCGAAAGAGGATGGCTCGGTCTCTACAAGCTTAGTCATTAAAGCCATGTAGCTAGTGTATCGATCTAGTGACCTTCTCTGCTTTCACTGATTTGAAGGAGCACCCACATTATCCCTTGCATCCTGCACAAGTGTCTCAGTTTCCCTGGTTCTCTTCCTACCTTCTTTAGAAGGTTTTTCTTGAGTGGTTGTATCCACTCTTTACTCCTCAATCTATGGTTTCTCCACAACTTCCTGAGGTTCCTCCTTTGGAGCTAAAATCTCCTCTTTTGGTGGGATATGAAGCTCCCTCTCAAGAGAGCACTACATTGATTTCTCTTCATCAAATTTTACATCCCTTCGCACAACTTTCATTTTGAGGGATGACAAGTGCACACTGGGGAGTTTCTATGTAACCCAAAAATACCCCCAACTTTACAGTTGGTTCAAGCTTATTCATTGATTCTTTGGAGGCATGGCAGTAAACATAGGCTCCAAAAATATTAAAGTGTGAAACATCTAACTTTCTCCCCGAGAAATCCTCCTCTAGTGTAATCATGATGAGAATCTAATGAGGACTCCGGTTATGCAAATATATTGTTGTGTTGCATGCCTCGACCCACAAATGCAGAGGTAAGCCTTGGTCATGCAATATCGCCCTCACTTCTCCCACAATGATATGATTATTTCTCTGAGCTACCCCATTCTACTATGGGTTGTGGGGTGTTGTTAACTCTTGTCAAATGCCTTCTTTTGCATATAATTTTTAAAATTCATTCAACACATACTCACCTCCATTATTTCTCCTGAGATCCTTCACCTTCTTAGAAGTTTCTTTCTCAATTAGTGCCTTGAATTCTATGAACTTGGATAATGTCTCATCTTTCTTCTACATGAAGAAAATCCAACACTTATGTGAGAAGTCATCAATAAAAATGAGAAAATATTTATGCCTCATAGTGGAGGTTGTCGAGAAAGGTCCACAGACATTAGGGTGGATCCTTTCAAGGATTGCATGTGCCTTTCTATCATGATCATGGAATGTGGATTTTGTGTACTTCCCCAAAGTACATCCTTTGCATACATCATGCTGCTCAAGTGCTCCTTTGAGGAGGCATATGGTTATCTGTTGCATAATCTTTAGGGTGCCATGATGCAAATGGCTAAGTATTTTGTGCCAAATTTCATTGACATCGCAACTCTTCACCTTCTCCACCTGTGTGCTTAATGCAACACAATCTTCCACATCTAGCTTATACAGGTTCTTTACACAAACCCCAATCTACTTCATGTCCTGTGGCTATGTGTTTATTGAATGCATTTCCTTTGATGAATATCACATCATAACCATGGTCTTCATAAGTTGCAATAAATATGGGATTTTTCTTTAGGCCAGGAACGAACATGACATACTTGAGCCCGAGGGGGGATCCTGACTCCCTCTTAAAGCTGACTGTACCAATATTGGTCGTGCAATACCTTTTGTCGTCCCCCATCTCAATGTGCATTTGAAATTGTTTTTCCTCCAAGTCACTAAAAAAATATCTACACCTTGTCATGTGGAACGATGCACCTGAGTCCAAGTACCACACACTCCCCATTACTGTGTTGGCCATGCATGCAAAGAGGGTAAAGTCAAGCTTGAACTGTGAAGCCAAGGCTTCACCTATCACTCCTCTTGAGGTCTTCTTAATTTCCTTTTTGCGTGGACACTTCGTGGTATAGTGCTCGAATTCATGACAATGGAAGCATTTAATTTTGGACAAACATTTCTTCTTTCCCCCTTAGCTAGACTCTGGTTTGGATTGAGATTTCTTCCCTTTTCCATTCTTTTCCATTCCATCCAATGCAATTTTTTCTTCATCCCCACCCTTGGATGAAGTCCCATCTCTGGTATTCTTCTTTTTTTCCTCATATACCAAAGTAGCCCATAAGCGCTCCCAATTTGGTAGTTCCTCCCTCCCATTCACTAAATCTTGATAACTATTCCAACTCTTGGGGAGGTCCAGAAAGGCTAGGTTTACCAAGTCTCCTTCAGGGACATTAAAAATGACCCCACCAATTTCATCATGACATTGTGTGAACTTGCTCAAATACTACAGAATAGTGTCATTCTTATGCATCTTGATACTTTGAAGTTTATCATTGAGTGCCAACTTCCTATGGTCATTATTATTCTCAAACAATTATGTAAATGTTTTCCAAGTTGCGAACGAAGTTTCTTTTTGGTGGATATTTGAGACAATGTGATCCCGTACTCCCTTTAATATTATTCTCCTCGCCTTGGTTACATCTTTTCTTCCACTGAACAAGGTTCTGGGCATCAGAATCTGATGGTTTTTGAACATCTGTGTTGATGTATTCTAGCAATCCATTGTCATCCAAAACCACCTCCATGTGATCCTTCCATGCAACAAAATTAGAGGTGCCTTCCAAGGCATACTCTAGCCTTAGTACATTGAAGGCAATCTTCTCGACTCTAAATATATCCCGCTGCATTAAACTCTAAATTCGAACCTCCTGAGAAACAACTTCAAAATTCATGTTCTAATGTGAAATTAGATCTGATAGCATGTAGAAATTATGGTGTATATTTGCAACCACTTATGAATTTTTAATCAAAATCACAAGACACAAGCCTACTCTACTGCTCTGTTGACATTAATTCACAATTTATAACAAAAATCTCAAACATGCAATAAGAAATCACACACATGCAAATAGTATTTTTCTCCGGGAAAGCAAACTGTTAAAAACCCCAATGCCTACTTGCATTAATATGATGAATAGAGATGTATTACAATTTCCTTGCTCAACTAAGCACAACTTGCAAGTGCATAACCTTCTCTCTACTCACTGAGAAGCTCTAACCCAGACTAGTCAAAATTTTCCTCTGCTTGAGCCCTTATTTCCTTGCACAATTCCTTGAGAAATTCGGCCCCTATCGTTTATGAATTTCTCCAAAATGGATTGCTCAATTCCCAAGGTTGATCATTTGACTGCATGAAACACATGTATACTCAAGAATAGTCTACAATTGATGTTATACTACCTTGGAGTATCCACCATAACTGAGGAACTTGAAATGTATGCATGCACTGTGTTGAGATTGCAACAAGATGATGGAGCTTAGTGAAAAGAGTCGCCTTCACTAAGTGGGCCCACAGGCAAATTATGGCGCAATGTCTATTTTTAGACTATGTCTATTTTTAGACATATGGATCATGTCTATGAGTTGCAGGATGTTATTTATGGATGATTGGTCAAGTTGGCAAAAACAGATGGACTTCTATTTTTAGACAACAACGGTAACACTGTCAAGTCTAATTATAGAGCAGTCAAATATTATTAGCTTATAATAATATTTAGACTATAAACTTTATCTTATTCTCTTGGAGCACTTTAGTTTGAGCTACAGATGTGGCACATGCAACTATCAGAAGGAAATACGCTTTCTTTGTGGGTCAGTTGAGTTGTTGCATGCATGACTTTAGATAGAACTCAATCAGTTGAGTTTGGTGGAGTTGATGGAGTTGTGTTCAGTTTGACTTGGTTAAACTAGTTGTAATTAGTCTAACTACAAATAGACTAATGATGAGTTGTTAAACTAATTATTAACTCATAATGCAACTAAAGAATACATCAGTTAACTTAGTTGCATGTCAGTGCATGTTCAATTCAGCAGGGACAGGTGTTAGAGGATCAGATTGCTATGGTTTAAGTGCATTGGTTGTGCAATTTTGGTCATCTAATTGATATCTCGACAATCTCTGCCACCCAAGTTGCGCACTTTTTAAATAAAGGTCATGCACTATTAAGTTTTGGCCATTTGATTGATATCTAGACATTCTCCACCATCCAAGTTGCGCACCTTTTATTGTTCGTATTTAATTTTCGTAGCTATGGACTTAGGAATCTAATGTGAACCATATCAATTGTTTCATATTTTATTTCCAATAATTAGATAAATATATTGTTGTACTTTCAATCGGATATGGAAAAAACTCTTTCTTTTACCAAATCAACTATGTTTAAGGGAGATAACACTGTAGAGAAGAGTCTGTGTTATTAGACTATACATTAACAAAAAAGATAAATTGTAGGAATGGTTTCTATGTCATGCAAATATAAAAGGAACATAAATTTTAATGGTATAATAATAAAATTATGTAAAAATAAATGTTGCTAACGTGAGTTATATGTTTTATGAATGGTGAAAAAATTATCACCTATACTTTGCATACAATTAGAGATAATTTGAAAAATAAAATATATATTTTTAATATTAGATAATAAAACCTTTTGAATATAAAACGTATTCAATTACCTAATTCACATTGCATGTGGATTGGGTTTCACTGCTTTCTTTCAACAAGTATTGGGACTCATTCTTAATTCAAACTTTGCAAGAAAAAATAAATAATTGCAAACACTTCTCAACGACAAGTACTTGTTGCTTTTCACATCGTCATTTTCTTAATTTGAAACCTTAATTATTGAAATTAGAAGAAACCCTTTCATAATGTTATTGATATATTAGTAACAAGTTTTTATTAATATCTTTGTTAATGTGTTGGAATCAAGTTAGGATCTTGAAAGAAGTTATACTATAATGATTTTGGAAACATGGATTGGATTAACATTATACTTAAATGAAATCCACATGATAATATTGTATTGAATTCTATTTATGAAAATGTGTTTGATTTTTTTTTTCTTAAGGGCTTTTGCATTGCATAAATATTACAAAAAAGTACAGCCTTCGGAGCCTTAGATCTCAGCACATAGCAACCATGACCATTGCTTGAGAGCAAGAAAACATATAATGCAGATAGATGTGGGGAGGTTTTTGTTGTCAGGGGAGAAAATAGAAAGCCTCCCTACGGTGAGAATCCAAAAAAATGTGCAAAATAATGATAGATAGGCCAACGCCATCTTGAGAGACTGGCAATTTAAAACAAGAAGTAGGAGAAGTAGCCACAGTATTGTGAAAGACCAATAATGAAAACAGAAGGAAAACCAGATATCCATGATACATTGAGAGACCACGAGTTCTAGCTTAATGCTTTGGGGGATCCTCCTGTACCATGGGGCACAACTTGTAGTAGTCCAAGTCGTCGGGTAGAGGGAGCCTCGAGGAGGTTGGTTGAATGGAAGAAGCATGAAATTCAGCAAGTCATTGGATGGAATCGTTGAATTGGCCACCAAGTCCATTGAATTGGGTACTAGGACTGCCACCTTTGTCGTAGGAAGGATCCAAGCCCACTAGATGTGACTTTTCCTCGCTGGAAGATTGGTGAAATCGTGGAGTGAGGCTTGGCATCGGGAGAACCTGTGTGCTCCGGAGAAAGAGAAGAGTCCTCCATCGTATCAGTTGACGGTGAATTAGACCCCTGAAGTTCCATGCCCAGAAGATGGAAAATTTGACGATATCCAGCCTTTGCATGGCGTAGGTGGTATTTAATATCCAATAAATTTCCCTCAAGCAACACATTGATGTCTTCTTGGTCTTGATAATGTCGCTGCAGCTTGTTGCACAGGGCCCAGAGATGGTCACCAAAGATTCAAAGCTCGCGTGCTTTAGCATCATCTATCGTTTTTCTGAAGTGATGGGGAATATTGCAGTGAAAATGTTCAACACCATTCCCATTCCAAGGAGGGTGAAGAGGTTGGCCTCATCCATTGCCTCCTCTACTGGGCCTTCCTCACTCTCAAACCATAGCCACAAAGTAGCAGAATACAAAGGTTTGAAATAGAGTAGAGAGACCACCTTCACTTGACTAACGGAATTGAAGTGGAGGTTTAGAATTCCCATCAATTTATGAGGGAGGAAGAGCCGCAGATGCCAAGTGGAGAAGTCATGCCCTTAATGAACTTTAATTTCCAAAGGGAGGTGGACTTGATGCCACCCCCTCGCTCCCTTCTCGAGATGTTGTGGGAAGTGGGCATGATACACTATCAAAATACCACCCAAGGTTTATGTACCACCTTCATTAAGTTGCATGGAGGTCTAGATCATTTGGACTACCACCCAGATCCAGGGGAAGAATGTGTTTGACTTGATTATGGTTAAATTCATTAATTGTTGAAGCATTTTATCAAGCATGCTTTCATGAATAAGAAACAACATTTATGATGTAACTTCTAATTGCATCTTCCATGCCTTTTAAACATATCTTTGGACCATTTAGAACTTTTTATTCTTGTATGCATCAATGCAGGTTTTCTTTAAAAGAAATAACAATTATATTAGTTTGATGTTGTAGTAGTTAGGATACTACACTCCATGGAAGTTTGGCCTATGTTTTTTGTGGGGAACGGGGAGATTGATACACCGTATGAAATTATATGACAATGGTTATGAAATCATATAAATTAAGTTTATGGTTAGCCCCACAATAATTTTGATGTACATATTTCATTTAGTGACTTCACCTTATATATATGTGGTATATTTAACTTGTCAATAATCCTAATAAAGCATATTTTCTTTAGAAATAAAGAAAATTATATGGTTGTATATTGATATATATTAATAAATGAATCCTTTTTCCTTTCTAAAAAGTTTATTGGCATTCTTTTTGGGGAATAATGGGGAGATGAAGGGCCCACTAGAGTAATAGTGCAGCGACATTGACCATTCAATGTAAAGTGGACTAAGCCCACTATGTTTAGTATTATTAACTAAGGACCATTGGTTAAGATTGAATAAATATTTTGTGGCCTCAATGAGGAAGACCCACTAGGCAGTTAGGTGACTATATCTGTAAGCCTCCCAATGCCTTATGGAGTAGAGAAGAGTCTTTAGGCTCACAGTATTGCAATATTAACAACAACAAAAAATACTCCCGTCAGTCTTATGATTACTAACTACTACTCATCTCTTTTATGTCGGAATGTACGATGACTGCTAAAGTTGGTCATATAGCAGACCTATCACAACAATGACATCTGAAATTGGTCTTATGATGATCTAGTTATCGTTGCTACGACGACCTCTAGTGTTGCAAAATAACACTTTTTTGCAGCCTTATGATGGTTATGAATTGTCTCTATTACGAAGGATTCTAATGTCGACGATATAACACAATCATCACAAAAAAATGGCCCATTGTTGGTCTACCGACGTGTAATTCTCCATCACTCTTTCGATACCTATGCTCGGGAGTGTCGCTAAAGCAACACAGAATGTCGTCAATCTTCTAGCAAAATGTTTCATCGAAGTAAGTAGTATTTTGTCCATAGACTAACTATGTTTATCATTGATCATATCACACCATAAGAGACCTCCTCCCATCGGTATTCTGACAACATATGGGTCGTCCATTTGTCGGTGCACTGACGTTGTGAGTTTGTCAGAATTGTGATGATTTTGAAAAATGTTGATAATGCATTTGCACCACATTCCACTTTTAGAAAAAACCCCTTTTATCATTATTGTAATGAAATGTTTTCGTAATAGCGATAAAAGGTCATTGAAAAATGAGTCCATTTTATTACTGTTAGACCATTGGACATGGAAGTAGTTGGTTCATGTAAGATCTATAAAGTCAGGCACGTTGTAGATGGAATTGTTGAAAAATTCAAGACAAGGTTTGTGGACAAGGGATTCACTCTAAAGTAGGGATTATATTATGAGGAGACTTTCGCTCTAGTGGAAAAGTATACTTCCATTAGGGTCGTGATCTCACTTGCAACATAGATGGGGTGGTAGATCCATTAGATGGATGTGAAGATATATTTTCTAAATAGATTAATAGAAGATGAGGTGTACATTTAACAACTAGAGAGATTTGAGATGCATGGGAGGGATACCCATGTATGCAGATTGAAGAGAGAATCATACAAACTCGAGGAAGCTCCCAAAGCATGGTATGGCCATATCAAAAGTTACTTGCAGCATATGGGATTCGTGAAGAGTGAGGCAGACTTGAACCTATAATATTTAATGGTAGGAGTCGAGCCTCTCATTTTCATGTTATATGTGGATGATTTGTTTCTGACTAGGCCACCAGGGCTCACAAAGGATTACAGAAGGGACTTGGTAGTAGAGTTTGAAATGAAGGACTTAGGGTTGATGCATTATTTTCTAGGTCTATAGGTATGGAAAATAGATGGGGAGATATTCCTTGGTCAAGGGAGATACGTTATAGAGATCTTGAAGAAATTCAGGATGCTAGACTGTAAACCCATGTCTACATCTATGATTATCGATTAGAAGAAGAATGATGTGTCTAAGCAGGAAACAATGGACCCTACCTTATATAGACAACTTATTGGCTCTCTCATGTATCTAGTCAACAAAAGGACATAAATTTTCTTTGCAATCAACAGCCATAGTTAGTTCATGGTGGAACCAAAGGGGGTGCATTCGATAACAACAAAGCATGTGTTGTGGTATCTATGAGGTACAATTGAGTATGGGTTGAAATATACTTAATGAGATGGTGTTAGGTTGACGAGATATACATATTCAGACTAGGCAGGTAGTGCAATGGACCAAAAAATAATTTCAAGGTGTTTCTTCAACATTAGATTAGGGGTTGTCTCTTGGTATAGCAGGAAGCAAAAATCGGTTGTGTTAAGTTCTGCAGAAGTAGGGTACATGGCAGCGAGCATGGGTACTTGTGAGGCTATATAATTTCGGAAGATACTAGTGGCATTGTTGGTCATGGTATAGAGATGTCTAATATCTACTGTGATAATCAAAGTTACATCAAGCTATCTAAGAATCCAATGTTTCACGATAGTTCAAAGCACATCAACATCAAATATCATTTCATCAGAGACTTTGTATAGTGTGGATCAATTCGACTATAATATGTTCCCACAAATCAATGGGTTGCAGATATTTTGACGAAGGCCTTGGGTAAAGCAAACTTTGTTTCTTAAGGGATAAGTTGGTTATAGTGGAGAACACCTTCCTTTTTAAGAGGGAGTGTTAGTTTTTTGTAGTTCGAACAGGTTTTATAGTCTCAAGAGGTGTCATTGGGGCTAGAGATACAGAGGAGTTAATTATCTCCAAGCCCATGTAATGTTTCCTAAGTTTCATCTAGGAAAAATATCTTAATTAAGTCAATTATTTTTTTTAAAATTATTTCCTAAGTCTAACTTAGAAAAAGTGAATGATATTATTTTGGATAAGGTCGATATTCCTCTAGAAGCTTGTAGAATTTTTCTGAGATGATCTTAGCCATCGATTAGATCAAGTGAACTTATAATCGTGGCCATTCATTCGTGAATGAGAGATTATAAAGGAAATCGATGGGAAAATTTGGAGATTATATAGATAATCAAGTCAGTGAGACACTAGGAGGGTTTCAACAACAATGATTGGCAGAAGAATTTCCGAAGGTTTTTGTTATCAGTTATTTTCTAAAAGAGACCGAGTTTTTCGTAGTGAGTCCCTGAGCTTCAGGAGAAGGTAAAATTGCTCAGTTTATTCACGGGAGGAGGCCAATATTATTTTCCAGAAGGAAGTGTAAATCTTCTAGAAGTTAGATTGTGTTTTCCAGTTCTAATGTGAGTTCACTAGAAGGCAGTGTGAATTTGATGGAGGTAATTCAAGTCTTCTAGAAGGCAGTTTGAGTTTGCCAAAATCCAGTGCAAATTGACAGAAAGAGCTAGTGCAAATTTCTAGAGGCCAGTGTGTGTTGTTGGAGGCAGTGCAAATTGTAGAAAAGGGAAGTTGTGGGGTTTTTCCAGATTTAGTAGAAGTAAAAAAAATTATCGAAGCTTTGCCAGTGAGAGATAAGAAATTGTATTTCTCAATAGAAATTTATTTGTTGAAAATAATAATAAAATCCCTCAAATGTGAAAATTGATTTTCCCCATATTAGGGTTTTTCCACGTACAATTTGTCCAAAAATACTGGTGTAAATTGTGTGATTGATTTCTTCCATATTTTCTTGCATTTTCAATTTGTGATTGGTCTTGTTTATGTTGTTATTTGTTACTTCTAGTAAAGAATTAATTTGTCATAAATAAGCGATAGGAAACAATTAATTGGTTAATAACACCTTATGGGTAACCAAAATTTCACATGAAGTACAAGGTTCCAATCACCAAACAGAGGAAAAATGCTTTTCTAAGAGAGGCCAAATTTATGAGGTATAAGACCTAGGTATTGATTAGTAGGTTGAGTGTTGGGATTGCCAAAGGTTAAGGCAAGGAGAAAATGTTTCCAACAATGTATTTCAGCAAGGACAAGGCACAGGAAACCCTAAAAAAACCCCCAAGTTGAAGCTAAAACCTAGCTTGGGTTTTCCTTAGGGCAAGGGAATTTATGGATAAAATTGGAATGAATTCCTACCAGAGTTGGTGACTTCATGATAACCACCCTACCCTTGATATTTAGAATTTCCAATAGCCAAAATTCCTCTTGCATAGGAATTCACATGAAGACCTAGCTTGGATGCTTGGCCTTAAAGGGGCCAAATTAGGGCAAGAGGTGAAAGAGAAAATTTATGGGTAAAAATGTTAAATTGATCACCAACAAGGAAGGTTGGTGCCTAGTACTAAGGTAAATGGATTCTATGGGCTCTTAAAACTGATTTATTTTTGTGAAGGAGTAAGGATATTTTGATGCCCTAGCATCAAAACCGTAAATATCACCAACAAGGAAGGTTGGTGTCTAGTACTAAGGTAAATGGATTCTATGGGCTCTTAAAACTGATTTATTCTTGCGAAGGAGTAAGGATATTTTGATGCCCTAGCATCAAAACCCTAACTATCAACTTTGTGAGGGATCAAACTTCACTTGGGACATCTAACATGAGATGATGAAGGGGCTTGTCATTCACATATCATACTATGAGTAATGCATGCAATAATGTGGCCCAGTTTTCATTCAATTGATATTCAACAAATTAGGGCACAAATTTAACCTAGATAAACATTTATTCCATACATTAGACATGAAAAATAAAAAATTTGCAATAAACATGGCACTTAGACAATATGTATGTACAATCCAATTTTGATCCAAAGTGACTTCTCCAAAGACAAAATAAAATGCCCCAATACAATTTCGCTCCAATATATCACATTTTTCCCATTAGGCAAGAGGTCGAAAATCACAAGAGAGGCTGAAATTCCAAATACAAGTGATGATGAAAACATAATGATCCTCTCCTATGTTTATATGAGGAGGAACAATATATTTAGCCTAAAACCCTAAATTCCAAATAAAATTACAATGATGAATTGGGTTACAAGCCAACCCATTAGCCAAGACATAAAACAAAAATATTTTCCCGCACATGTGAATCATAGTGCTGACATCATCCATGCATAGGGTTATATGAGCCACACGTTGAGTAATTTAAGTGCCAAGCAAGGTATAGAAGCCACCTAAAATCATCCTTTGAGGGTTGGCCCTTAGATATCTATCAATATCCCTCTGTGGACCCCAAAATCCATTTTGGGGCAACAAAACTGGTCTCATGGATCCCCAAATGGCCACACTACCAATATACACTCCAACATTGAGGGCTTCTTAGCTAGTGCTAGCCCTTCCATTTCTCATGGGGTGACACTATCCTCATCTTGACCTTGAATCAATTCCCATCCCTCATGAAGTACTAAGTTGCTTGGGGGCCTGCTAGTCCTAGGTGCATTGTCCCAAAAATTCATCAAATGTAGGGCAAAGTGACAAAATGATATGGGTGCTAGAGGTGCCCAAGGGTGTGTTTGATGCTCTGTTGGTTCTTGGAGTCCCATGGATCTCAATGCTTCACTTGTGGGTGTCAATATGCTTCTCTGGAGGCTTGGGTCCTAATTAGGTGCCTAGGTCATGGCTATGGAACCACCTAACAATCACATCACAAAGTCTAGCAAGCAACAAAGGATTAGGTCCAATAATCATTTTTTGCATCTAAATGGACCAACAATTGAGAGTAAAGGGCTATTTGACACTTTAAATAAGGCTTCCCTTCCAAATTTGGGGCTATGAAATCGCAATGGTGTTTCCTCGCTATGTAGGAGTGGCTAAAAGCAACCCTATTAGGTGTTTCCAGTCTCAAGGGGAAGTGACATTTCTTTAGTCCACCCTTCAATCAATAGGTGTTATGTGAACAATGAGGATAACAAAGGGCATAAGACTTCATGGCTAAATGTCATGGTCAAAGGGACCAACATGATGAGGATCCACATCTTGAGTGTATAGATGTGAAGAGGGAGAAATCATGGATGCACAAGCTACGAAATCGACCTTTGTTTTTCCATTGCACTTATGCGCATTTTACTTTTTCTTGATTTTTCCTTTTTATCATTGCTCGTAGCTCAAAGGGTTAGAGCTTGTTTTACATGATGTATAACAATTGTATTACCTCTTGATGATGAGCTAGCTCCTTTCCCATTAGGGTTGGGACATGGAAGGGTTCCATTCATGGCATATAGGGGCAATGTGGTGCTTAGGAACTGGGTGATGGCCATAATGGGTGAAGTAGTGTTCATGTTAGGCTTTTGCCCACATGCTAATGTGTATTGCACTTATGCGCATTTTACTTTTTCTTGATTTTTCCTTTTTATCATTGCTCGTAGCTCAAAGGGTTAGAGCTTGTTTTACATGATGTATAACAATTGTATTACCTCTTGATGATGAGCTAGCTCCTTTCCCATTAGGGTTGGGACATGGAAGGGTTCCATTCATGGCATATAGGGGCAATGTGGTGCTTAGGAACTGGGTTATGGCCATAATGGGTGAAGTAGTGTTCATGTTAGGCTTTTGCCCACATGCTAATGTGTATGTCCTAGCCATTTTTTTGCATTTTAATATTATTTTGATTTTTCTTTTGTGGCAATTGTTTTCTCTTTCCTTTTCTTTTAGTTTCATGAACCTCCTAGGGCCAAGTTCTATGCCCTACCCACGCATGAAGATTTATGGGTGCTAAATCCCAGAGAACAAATGGTCAGTTGAACCCAAAGAATGGAGGTGGAATATAGGGCTCGTAATGTAGATGGAAAGTGGTAAGTATGAAATCAAGATAGATGGAACATGCAACCTCAATTAGGGATTCCCAAGTAGTCCCCTCCTATACTCATTGGGTTGTTAGGGGAGGTCCCACTAGACTAGGGTTGGAGATTAACCCCCCATTTAAGGTGAGGGAACAAGATCACGGTCAAAACCCCTCCCTCTATGTCACCCCATAATCCATGTCAAAAGCATAAAGTACAAACAAGCATAAGTAGCCAATTGAAAAATGAATAAAATACATTTTGACCAGAAGTCCACCTTCCTTCATGTGCTATTGTGAGTTGGGTGAGAGACATGCGAATGATGTAGGTGGAAAATATGAATAGTGGCATGTCATTGGATAGCGTTGGTTGTTAGGGGTTGTTTTCAGGCCAACTGTATGTAGAATAATATGAGAAAAAATTCTCCTATAGGGTTAAACATTTTTGGTGGGCAATAGTGGCTTGGGAGGAAACGCTCAAGAGGAATCAAGCTTTCTATGTCTTTTCATTTTCAAACATTTCTTGAGTTAATTTGTGATAGTATTTGGCATAAATATTATTCATATTTTGTCATATTGCTTCATAATAAGCTTAAAGTACCTAACTTAATTTTGGTTATTTACTTAGTAACTCTGATTTCAAGTTTGATGCTTTTCTCCCAACCTTAGGTGGGAGAAACATTTAGCACATCCATAAAGAAGCATATTTAAGGACATAAAGCACTCCATGGCCCAATAGTAGGCCATCTTTACTCTTCTTCTCCAATCAAATTTCATTCTTTTCTTTTCATTCAATTTGTTTTTTGAGCAAGATGAACTTTTTTCCAAGTTCAATTTGTAAGTAACTTGCTCCATTAAGTTAGGGTTTTAATTAATTGTTGAAATTTGTAACTATGGTCGGTCTTCCTACAATATATTTGGCCATTGATGTATTTATATTGAACATTGTAAAGCATATTTTAAATGTTGCAGTCAAAAGAAAAACTTATTTTGAGTCAAGTCCAATTTGGACTTTTAAAAGAAGAAAATTTGAAATCGAAAATTTGAAAACTTTAGCTCCAAGGTTGTCAATTCGGCCTCCCACCAAGTCAAGCCAGCCCTGGAAGAATCACACCCATTCAACCCACCTAGTTCACTATATAAAGAAAACTCCACCTCCTCCTCAAGACACCAATTCACACTCTTTCAAGCAAGACAATTTCTTGGCATCTTAGAGAAGGACAAGAAGGACAGAAAGGAGTACGAAAATATATCTTTCTCTCTCTTCTCTAGCTCGCTCATGTGGAATCACTCTCTCTCTTTGCAGTTTGCATTTTTCTGGGCAATTTCTATTACAGAGGCTGAAATTTCTAGGCAATTGCATAGGGTCGAAATTCTGGGATTCTAGCAGTTGCAGGAGGTCCAATATTCTGGGGAAAATCAGTAGAGCGAAGTGTTGGATCAGATTGGGAGGCTTGAACTAGGCGTTTGACTAGGTTTGACCATAGGTCTAGGTGTGTCTCTTGTTGAACAAAAGAATTTATCTATTGAAAAGGTTGTTGGGTTTTGTCGCTTAGTGGGTTTTCCCAAGGTAAATATTTTGTTCTCTCCGTGCATTGTGATCTCTACTGTTATATTGTCATTGTATGGTTGAATTTCTAAAGTATAATTGCTTAATGATATACTGGAAAAACTAAAAGAAGGTCAACATCATTGGAAGTAATTATTAGTTTTTAGAAATATTGTGCTTATATCTATTGCACTTGAAAAATCAGTGTGGAATCAGAGCTTTTGTGAATGAAGGAACACTGAAATCACTCTTGAAGAAACCCTACATCGAGATCATTGTTGTTGAAGTTCTTCTTGTTGATTTACATCTATGGATTCTTCTATGAAATCATAGAACAAATTAGAAGAGGCCGAAACTTCAAGGCTTGGAAAACTAGAATTGATCTCATTCTTGCAAGGAACAAAGTTTTGGACATTGTGATAGGGAAGGTCATAGAACCAGTTGATACTACAGGAAAATAAAAGTTCAAGGAAGATGACATCACTACCATGAATCTAATTGTGGATTCCATTAGAGATCATCTAATCCCATATATTGCAAAGCTTGATACTTCCAAGAACATGTATGATTCCCTAACTAATCTATTCAATGTCAAGAACATTGGTCAAGCCATGAGCTTAAAAATGAGCTCCATGATATAAGGATGAAAAATGATGACATTGTAGCTTCATATCTTGTAAGAATCTCTCAATTAAGAAACCAAATACAAGTAATTGATGAAACTATCTCTAAGAAGGAACTTGTGACTACAACACTCAATGGTCTAACTAGATCATGGGATGCATTTGCAACAGGTATAAGTAGCTAGAAGGAATCTCCTTCATTTGAAAAACTATGGACCTCTTGTGCTTAATAAGAATCAAGGTTTATATCAAGAGATAAAAAGGAAGAAAATTCTCAAGCATTTGCAGATCGTTTCAAGAAGAAGGAAGGCTAGAGGAAGGAAGAATTTTGGCTTTCAAAACAAGTAAGGAAGAATCTAATCTCCTCCCCAAAGGAAGAAGGATATGTTAAAATTTCAATGCCATGGTTGTAACAAATTTGGAAATTATAAAAGGAATTGTCCTAAAGTGGCTAAAAAAAGGAGAAAAGGAAAACAACATGCTTCGGTAGCCGATATTGACGATGAACATCCAAAGAAGCCTAAAGGTGACAAAGATTTTTTTAATTTTCTTCTCTAACATGTTATATTGTAGATGATGATGATATGTGGTCAGTAGATAGTGGTGCCTCAAGACATATGATAGGAGATCGTGGAAATATTACTAGAATGATGGAAAAAGGAATATCTCAAAGAGTAGAGCTTAGAGATAACCACAACTATGCAATCAAAGGAGTTGGAAATGGATCCCTTGAGTTGGAATATAGTAACAATGTTCATCTCAACAATGTCCTATATGTACTAGGTTTGAAAAAGAACTTAGTCTCTATTTCATGTTTGGAAGATAAAGGAGATAGATTAGCATTTGTGGATGCAAAAAAGCTTGTATGGTCCAAGGGCTCTAGTATAGATGATGCTAGGGTAATTGCAATTTGTGAAGGGAGATTATATAGGTATGTGGGTCAAACAGTGCAAGCTTTGATACATGATGAAATCAATCTGTGTGAACTATGGCATAGGAGATATGAACACCTTCATTATAGAGCATTGCTTGAATTAATTCAAATAATTTCAGGTGTTCCTCAATTGCTTATAGATCATAAAGGTACATGTAAAGGTTGTGCTTTTGGAAAGAATATTAAGAAACCATTTCTAAGTAGTGACAATAGATATAAAGGATTTGATTCACTCTGATGTATGTGGTCCTATACCTATGAGATCGGTTGGGGGTTCATTATACTATGTAACATTCATTTTAATGTTCTTTTTTCTGGTGTTCCTTATGACATGGTTAGGATGTTAGGATGGACTTTCAGAGTTGGCAGTGGACAAGTCACAGGTGCAGGTGGGTGTCATTAGCGGTACCAGGGGCTTTTGGAGGGGTTTTGAGGAGTTTTTATGAGATCCGATGGAATTCACTTGGTATATTCCATCGCCCACACAGTTTACCTTTCGTTTTGGTGACTTCCGATAGCTTTCAAAAAATTGAGTTATTATTGGGTCCGACTCAATTAATTATTCTTAAGGTGGCATACCATGAGGAATAATTGATAAAACACCTTAGTGTAAAGCTTGTTGGAATCAGAACAAGAAGATTTACAAGATGGGATGGTTAGATATGAGTTTCAGTGACCTTAGGAGACATGGTGTCTGATTTACCATTTTCCCGCATTAAAAAGAATATTTTAATTAGAATAAAAGAGGGGAAAAGTGTTCCATGATTAAAATAATAATAAAATAGGAAGTTCTAGAGGGGTCCATCAGATCTATAAAAGAGGATGAGGAGGCCATTGGAAGACATCTTCGACTTTTACACAGTAAGGCGTTTTCCTCTGAAATGAACTCCCCTAAATGTCTTTATGTCTTAATCTTAACCGTTAGATCTATTGTTAGACGATTCAACAATTATTTGACGTCCAAAAAAACACTTTCATTCTCGGATTGACATCTGTTATATGCTTTTTTGTTTGACATCTGGCAGTCGATTCATTATCCCTCACCGTGCATGCATCTGGCAAGCATGCACTGCACTTTGACTGCCTCACCACATTCTTGCCTCATTTGCCTTCTGTGTGCCCGGAGGAGCTCTGCTCAGCAACTCGTACCTTCGCCTTTTCTTTTGTCACTTACTTTGCTCACGTTAGGATGCCAGGTAATCTCTACGGCAGTGTCCTTGCATCAATTCTATCAAAATAAAATCTCCTCTGTTTTTGTACAGGAAGGATGAAAATTACAAGCGCACAGTGATGGCGTGCTTTATACAGGTTGCATATCTGCTGAAACTGGAAAAGCAGGAAAAACAAGACAGAGATGCAGCGTTGGCACCCAAATGGTGGAAGCCCTTCAAATACAAGGTAGTGGAAGAATTGGTGGATGAGAGGGATGAATCCATCTTTGGAGCAAGGCTTGAATGGGATAGGTATGCTGCATTCTCTGATCTTCTGGTAGTGACACCTAGTAAAGCTCCCAAAGGCAATAATAACTCTCAGAGGGAGCCTGCTGAGGGCCGCTACAATCAAATGGGATAAAGAAGATGATCTGAGAATTTTAACAATGGAGGACCTCAGTGGCTCCTATAGGTTTCATAGGACACTGGAGGCAGTTAGGACAACAGTGAAGAAATATGGGAGTAGTGAAGTGTGCATGGCTGGGCATTCATTGGGGGCTGGCCTGGCTTTGCAGGTCATGAAGGCCTTAACATTTGAGGCATATTGGTCGAATCTCATCTATTCAATCCCCCTTCTGTTTCATTGCCCATGGGTCTTCGAAGTATTGTTGACAAGTTTGGACTGTTGTGGAATGCAGTGAAGGGCGTGACGAGAGCTATTTTTCCTTCTAAGAAAAAAGGAAATAAGGAATTAGAAGGCCTTGATAAACAATTAGAGGATGGGGCAGAGGCAGATTCAGTTAATATTTGTCCGCAAATCCAGAAATGGGTTCCCCATCTTTATGTAAACAATAGCAATTACATCTGTTGTTACTACTCTGATTCTTGTAAAAAACGCAAGAACTATGATGGGGATGAAGAAAAATCAATGGAGGTCATGCCAGAGGTCTCTCGTATGGATTGTGTGGCTGCCAAACTGTATGTGATTTCCAAGGGCCCCATGAAATTTTCGGAAGCTCATGGGATTCAACAATGGTGGTCTTATGAGTCAGAGCTCTAGATGGCATTCAATGGGAGTAAATTGATACAACAACAGGTTGGTTCCTTCATACAACGTTCTCATCTGAAGACTTCCCTGGGATCTTAGCCCCAGTCATGGGTTCAATTCTCAGGGTAGCACGATAGGCCCTACCTAAAAACCCCCAAATACATATTCTTTATTAGTATTTGTTTGGAGTTTGTCCACCGCTGCGACCAGTTCTGCTGTGCATTGAAACACTTCTAGGATGTGAGGTAATCTCTACGACCCTCCATGTCCATATCGTATAATTCCTGGCATTATCATGACCACACCAGGTTTTTTCTCGTTTCATTTGGTGCTACATTGGTTCTCCTCCTTTACTCTGAAGTATTCTTGATGGGAGAAATCAATTATCTTGAACAGTTTATGGAGCTTAGAATTCAATTGGCCTGAATAGTTTATGGGGCTAATTATTTTAGGATTTTTGTTGAAACTGTCAATTTATTTATCACATTACAGATATCCTAACTTTCTGCTCACTTATTTTTTTCCTATCTTGCGGTGGCTAGGTTCTCGTCTGCCAGATTTTGGTGTTAGGGTTTCACGGCTGGCTCTGGAATCATGCTGCCGAAATCAGACATGGATTTTCTGGTCAGCTCAGCCATATAACTTTATGAATGTGGCCATTCGGCCTGCCCCTTCTCTGGGTATTACGATTTTCTTAGTCAATCAAGATTCAAATGTTTACAAATACTGCCCGAATTTTAATAAATATGTCTTCTTGTCTGCATTCTGACAATATATTGTTTGGAGTATACAATTTTATGCGCAGATTTTAGTTTCTCTATAACTTTGATTTCTGGGTATGACGACAACTCTGGGTTTTCAAACCCTTCGGTTTTTATTTATTTAAATGGTGAATATCCTCCATGTTTTGTCATAGTCGTGTTCTCTTTCCTACCATTTTCACATTGCATGTAACAGTGATTGGGAACAGTTTGGCTTCGTCGATTCCCCTTCATGGTTCAATTTTTTTTGTGAACAATACTTATTCACATTCCTTTTCTCCTTGTCTTCCAGGTCAAATCCCTTTCCAACCAAATACTGCACCGCCTATTTCATCCTGCACCATCAAGAAGGTATTTCTTTATGGCCTAGACTATCCTAGGTCTTACAGCTCCAGGTTGCCTAAACAGCTTGCCTTGCCTACTTAAGTTTTCTAGAGGATCTCTCCTCCTGGAACCTAGAAGTTTATTCCACAAGCCTCTCTTGACGGGCCATGTTGCGTTGATACTCCAAAATTGGGAAAGATAGATTGCTCCTTTGGTGCTTCCTCTTTGTCCCCTGTTTGATCCTTCTCTTGGGTCCCTTCCTACCTCTGGTGTCTTCTGTGCTTTACTATTATTTGGGCATTTACATATGCATTTCTTCTCCCCACCAATTTGCACTTCTCAGCAAATTCCTTGGCTCACATGACAATTCCTCCTCATGGCTTTACAATTCCTGCGTAACAATATTTCTCCCTCTTTGAGTTGGCCAAGAGTATTCTTATTAAATTTATAACCTTGCATGGCTTTTTCAACCCTTTGAAATTATTAAGCTGATCTACTTTCAACCTTGGAATTCTATGTGGTATCTCTCTCATAAATTCTCAAATTAAAACAGGTCCTTCTAAATTCCTCCTCATGGCTTTACAATTCCTGCGCAATAAGATTTCTCCCTCTTTGAGGTGGCCAGGAGTATTCTTATTAAATTTATAGCCTTGCATGGCTTTTTCCGCCCTTTGAAATTATTAAACGGATCTACTTTCAACCTTGGAATTCTATGTGGTATCTCTCTCATAATTTCTCAAATTAAAACAGGGCCTTCTAAAAAAACTTACATGATTGGACTGTAACCCATAGTAATGTCGGGGAATACTGGGCCTCTAAAATTCCTCTGAAATTAGGGGATTGAAACAAGACAAATGAACTTTAGATAAAAGACTTCCTAAAGATCATTGCAATTTGATTGGACCAATTTTTGAAGCTTGACGTCCACTCCCCTTCAGCTAAGTTCAGTGAATTTGTGTTTAGGTCTGATCCTTCTATTCCTCCTCTATTGCAATATTAGCCAATAGGTCTGTTACCATATTTCCTTATCTATTTACATACTGGAAGTTGACCTCCTTGCCAATTGTAGTGATGGAAACAATCACATTGCTAATTGCCAATTGCAGTGATGGAAACAGGTACATTGCTAACTCTTGGTTTGCTCAACTTGCTCCAAAAGATCATCCATGGTGCTCCATGCCAAACCATGCTATGACTCCCCATATCTCTGGGACTACAATAGATGGCTAGGTGTCATATTTCATCCAATTTCATCCCTTTGTTTCTAGCAATTTCTTTGATTGACAAACATACCTCATAAATGATTCAAAAATTCAATTATATTGCATCATGGTCCATTGCAAAAAGATTTAATGTTGTCATTAATTCATCATTTTTGTCATCTTTGGAAGCAGAAAATAGGAATCATAAAAAGTACAGAGATATTCTTGAGAGTTTTCTGACTAGTTGTTATAAAATGTCTACTTCAGATAATGTATGTAGCTGGAACGCAGGATATTCTAGACAAATACTTCAAGGGAGAAGATTTTCCTTCGTAGAATTATATTGTGAAGGAAAGAAAGCTAGCCAGTCAATACCTATAACAATTAATGTTGGATGCTAAAGCAGATGATTCATCTTGTTGAAGGCTACTTTATCTGGAATAACAAGCAAGAGCCAGAGAAGAGCTCGCTTCTCTCAAATAAAACAATGCATCAAATATTGGACTCTCAAATACATTCCTGAGACCAATGATGGTTCAAAGCATTATGTAGGAATGAATGATAAAAGATTAAGATGAAGCTCATTCCATCTTATTGCTTTTATAGGTTAGTAATTTTGAAATAAACAAAATCTAAAATAGAGTGAAGTCAGTGCTTTAGTCCTTTGTGGCTATTGATGCATGAAGTTGGCTCACAAATATTTCCCTTCACAGAATTATATTGTGAAGGAAGGAAAGTTGTCTAGTCAATACCTATAAACAATTCATGTTGGATGCTAAAGCAGATGATTCATCCTGTTGAAGGTTGCTTCATCTGGAATAACAAGCAAGAGCCAGAGCAGAGCTTGCTTCGATATAGTCTCTTCAATACGACATTATTTTTAATATAAATGGTTTGGCTGGATTTTATCCTAATAAGTACCACATCATTGTTATCCTAATAAGTATTTTTTGACTCATATAATCTTATTTTTAATATAAATGGTTTGCTTGTCTTTTAATGGCAGAGTGTTTGAGAGCCCATCCATTTGCAGAAATCTCAATGGGAGAACCTTTAAATTATATGGGGGGACATCCATGACATAAATCATTACTTGTCCTTTAATGACAGGGAGTATACGAGCTCATCCATTATATAAAGTTTATGGGGGAGCTGAATGTTTCATTTAGATCTGAATATAAGTTCTTTTACAAATGATGTGAAAAAATGATTTACTTCTATTTTTGTTTTCTGTATTTCAACTTTTTCACACACTATCCTTTTGACTTCCAACTCTGGTTTACAGCCTATTACATCCAAGCACAAGTTAGTTTTAAAAAATTGAGGTGCATGGTAGGTGCATGGAGTACTATAGCATTTTATTTAACAAATGTTTAAAAAAATATTATAGCAACTTTTTATCCTGTTCATGGAAAAATATGTGGACAAAACCAAGAAACATCATCAAAATAAGTGGGTTACTAAAAAACGTTGCAGCAACATCGTAAATCCACATTTTCTATGACCCTGTACCCTTTCCCTTGTTTGATCAAGTTAACGGATTATTATTCCCTTACAAATTGACTTTTGGTGATCCATTGTGTAAACAATGATCTACTTGTTATAATCTAAACAAGTAATTTTTTTACAAAATATTTTGTCAATCACCAGATCTCTTTGATTTTTAATGTGGTATATGATGCATTTTCAACGACTTAAAAGATGGCATTGCCAATTCGAGAAAGTATATAACCCTTCATTACTGTCTTACTGTGCACAAGTTCTGTTGTTTTAACTGAACGATTACATCGTTATACCTGTTGGTGTAAAAGCCAAGGTTGTATCATATCACTTGATAAGATGTTCGAGGTAGCCAGTTGGAGGAAATGGATGGCTCTTGAAGGCTTTTTTACTGTGGACCAATGTTGCTGTTTTAAATTGAAACGTTACACCGTTTACTTATTGGTGCAAGGCTGCGTCAAATTTATCTGTTTGTTTTTAGTGAGCATCATATTGGAACTCAGAAAAAATTATATATGCGTTAAACAAATTATGTACATCTAACCAAATGTATAAGAAAATGGAAATGAAGTCCATGGTAGACTCTCCTCCAAAAGTTCTCTGTGTTGGTGCTGTTACATCGAAAGTGCTTATTGATGGTCAAGAAAGGCATATTTAAGCAAAGAATAGAGCAATTTTATATAATCTTCCAAAAAATCTATGCCTTGAACCAACTCTATCAAATATAGATATGCTACTTGAACACTTAGAAACAAACATCAAAAGTTGTCTTCTATAATATATGCATAGTGCCTAGTCCTCTCAAAGTTGTATCATATTTCAAGGAACCTATTTGGGAAACCCTGTCCTTGATCAAACTCATTAGATCTACCTGATTAACATGTAGAATAAAAAGCTTTTTCAGGTCTGAAAATGTATGTACTATTCTTTTTAGCTCATTATCTAACTCATAAACCATTTCAGAATCCGTTCGAATGCAATCAATAATGTCTATGACAGATTTGGACATCTCAATATGATGAAGTTGTATCATGTTCTTTTGACAATAAAAATCAGATGAAATAGTATTTGAGAATTCATTGAGATCGGTATGCAAAGAATTTTGCATGCTACTTGTTTCTTTTGTTGAAGGATCTCCACATCTTACAAAACTTCTTTTCACATTCAAGTAAAATGACAGATGACTGGATACAAACATAGAGTTGAACAATTTACAATTCCTGCACAACAAGATTTCTCCCTCTTTGAGCTGGCCAGGAGTATTCTTATTAAATTTATAGCCTTGCGTGGCTTTTTCCACCCTTTGAATTTATTAAACTGATATACTTTCAACCTTGGAATTCTATGTGGTATCTCTCTCATAAATTCTCAAATTAAAACAAGTCCTTCTAAATTCCTCCTCATGGCTTTACAATTCCTGCGCAAAAAGATTTGTCCCTCTTTGAGCTGGCCAGGAGTATTCTTATTAAATTCATAGCCTTGCATGGGTTTTTCCACCCTTTGAAATTATTAAGCTGATCTATTTTCAACCTTGGAATTCTATGTGGTATATCTCTCATAAATTCTCAAATTAAAACAGGTCCTTCTAAAAAAGCTTACATGATTGGACTGTAACCCATAATAATGTTGGGGAATACTGGGCCTCTGAAATGCCTCTAAAATTAGGGGATTGAAACAAGACAAATGAACTTTAGATAAAAGACTTCCTAAATATCATTGCAATTTGATTGGACCAATTTTTGAAGCTTGACGCCCACTCCCCTTCAGCTAAGTTTAGTGAATTTGTGTTTAGGTCTGATCCTTCTATTCCTCCTCTATTGCAATATTAGCCAATAGGTCTGCTACCATGTTTCCTTGTATCTTTACATACGGGAAGCTGACCTCCTTAAACTTTCTAACTGCTTCCCTTGGCCAAGTGAGTTGTACTTTTGAATGCAATGCAAGATTTTTGTTTTGGTTTAAAAATTTAAAACAAACTGTAACATTTCGCTAGAACATGATCACATGCAAACCTAGATGCATCCTCTGAATTCATGAAGTACCAGGGCCTTTGTGAAGGTACTTTGGACCACTACTAAATGAGTTTCCTTGACTGTGTGATGGAATTTTATCTTTTACAAGCTATTCTTGTCTGGAAAACACTTGCAATTCACAATAATTAGGAATTCTATACAAAAGATCATCGGGAAGGTTGGAATCACATTCTCCACACTACATTATCCATTGTCTGAATAGGCTTAGGAATACAAAATACCATTGCATTGCTCTTGCACTACTTAAGGTCCTCTTTCCATTTCTCATCCGATTTCCTTCAAGAATGTTGTATAGACAGTGTGACTCATCCACTGGTGGAGACTTCATTAAAGTAGGCACTCGAAATCCATGTTTTTGATAACTAGATATGGATAGATAAAGAAGAAAGTTGGCCATCTAGCATGAGAACTATACTGCAATAGCAACTGTCCTGCTAGAAACAATGCATGAAAATTTATAAGCCCCTATTGATGGCCTAATTAAAAAGCAAATAAATCTGGAACATGGATGCAGATTGAACAGAGTCAACATGTTAATCGCAATAAAGATAGAAGCCCCCTTATATATCATAACTACGTGCAAGGGGAGAGAAAAATCCCAATGTCCAATGAGCTGAAACACAGACTTAGAGGCTTTGGCCATTTACAGTAAGACCCATTCCGTGGCATGGTACGAGGCTTACAGGAAAGTCTATTTTTGTTTTCCGTATTTCACCTTTTTCACATACTATCCTTTTGTCTTCCAATTCTAATTTACAGCCTATTACATCCAAGTACAAGTTAGTATTAAAAAACTGAGGTGCATGGCACGTGCATGGAGTACTATAGCTTTTTATTTAACAAATGTTTAAAAAAAATATTGTAGCAACTTTTTATCCTGTTCATGGAAAAATATCTGGACAAAACCAAAAAACATCATCAAAATAAGTGGGTTACTCAAAAACGTTACAGCAGCAGCTTGAATCCACATTTTCTATGACCCTGTACCCTTTCCCTTGTTTGATCAAGTTAACGGATTATTATTCCCTTACAAATGGAATTTTTGTGATCCATTGTGTAAACAATGATCTGCTTGTTATAATCTAAACAAGTATTTTTTTTACAAAATATTTTAGCAATCACCAGATCTCTTTGATTTTTAATGTGGTATATGATGCATTTTCAACAACTAAAAAAATGGTGTAGCCAATTCGAGAAAGTAGATAACCCTTCATTACTGTCTTATTATGCACAAGTTCTACTGTTTTAACTGAATGATTACATCGTTATAACTGTTGGTGTAAAAGCCAAGGTTGTATCATATCACTTGATAAGATGTTCGAGGTAGCTAGTTGGAGGAAATGGATGGCTCTTGAAGGCTTTTTTACTGTGGACCAATGCTGCTATTTTAAATTGAAACAATACACCGTTTACTTATTGGTGCAAGGCTGCATTAGATACTTATTGGTGCAAGGCTGCATCAAATTTATCTTTTTGTTTTTAGTGAGAATCATATTGGAACTCAGAAAAAATTATATATGCGTTAAACAAATTAGGTACATCTAACCAAATGTATAAGAAAATGGAAATGAAGTCCATGGTAGACTCTCCTCCAAAAGTTCTCTGTGTTGGTGCTGTTACATCGAAAGTGCTTATTGATGGTCAAGAAAGGCATATTTAAGCAAAGAATAGGGTAGTTTCATAGAATCTTCCAAAACCTCTATGCTTTGAACCAACTCTATCAAATACATATATGCTACCTAAACACTTAGAAACAAACATCAAAAGTTGTCTTCTATAATATATGCATAGTACCTAGTCCTCTCAAAGTTGTATCATATTTCAAGGAACCTATTTGGGAAATCCTGTCCTTGATCAAACTCATTAGATCTACCTGATTAACATGTGGAATACAAAGCTTTTTTAGGTCTGGAAATGTATGTACTATTTTTTTTAGCTCATTATCTAACTCATAAACCATTTCAGAATCCGTTCAAATGCAATCAATAATGTCTATGACAGATTTGGACATCTCAATATGATGAAGTTGTATCATGTTCTTTTGACAATAAAAATCGGATGAAATAGTATTTGAGAATTCATTGAGATTGGTATGTAAAGAATTTTGCATGCTACTTGTTTCTTTCGCTGAAGGATCTCCACATCTTACAAAACTTCTTTTCACATTCAAGTAAAATGACAGATCATTGGATACAAACATAGAGTTGAACAATAAAGAGACCTTCTTAGTTCTTGACTGAAGTGCATTTTGTAGATTATCCTGTGTTTTCATGTCAATGTTGTCAGGTACCCCACCCAGAACAGTCTCAGACTTGAACCTTGGAATATCTGATATACCAACACTTTCGGAGAGCTCTGGACCATTATTTTCAGGTTGATTATCCTGGTGCTTATCAAAATACTCCATTATATTCAAAAAAGTTGAAGTCACTTTCAAAGAAGGATCTGTAAAATTAATCAATCTGTAGTTGTCTTCATCTTGTATATTTTTCTGAAGAGAAAAACAACTATGATTGTTGCAGTCCCCTCCCTGTGAGTGATGGAAATCCAAATAAATCCATTCACTTGCAGATGTAGAATGCTCCTTTTGTTGATGGAGAACCATTTTTGTAACAGATAAGGCTATAAGTTATTTTTTAGCATCATAAAACACGGGAGTTGGTAATGACTTGTAGGTGTTGTCAGTTAAGGTTAGCTTAGGTACAACTACTAGTTCATCAAAAGATCCATGTGATATTAATTTGGACTCATATGATTTTTCCATAGTAACATCTATTGTTTCCATCAATTCTGAGAAGATTTCAAATGTTCCTAAACTTACAAAGCTCGTGTACATGATTGGCAAACCAAAACTGGAAAAGAGAAAACACAATAAACATATGACCATATGACCATATTACCATATTCTTGAGATGAATTTCAATAACAGAAATGTATAATTTGGCACCCAACACAGCGTATGCTATTAAGAAGAGTACTTGCATAATTGAATTGGGATTGGTCTGGAGAAAAGGCAACTAGTGCCGACATCCATTCTGCCATGGAAACTTTGAGGCAATGCTGCATGAAAATATGGAATGAATTTTGAAATAAGCTGGAAAGTGTTATGAACGCCGAGTTCCGCCAACTCAAGTAAGTATTCAAGAAGGAAATCTAACCAGAGGCACATGTAGCAAATTAAACATACAAAGAACTCGACCCAAAACCTAGGCCTTGATCTTTCTCATTATCATAACTTCAACCTTGAGTAACCATACCTAAAACACATTTTTAGCTAGCAAAAGAAGGTGAATATCAACAGAACATGAACTACTCCCCCGAAACGTCACTGCAAAAGTTACCTATGTGCTACTACACTATTTGGCATTAACCCAATGGAATGCTGGAGGTACCAATTCACACCTTGATATCAAACCGGTAAAGATGCCCATTAGCAAAAGGGCAGGTAGCTCATTGGTAGAGCAGGGCATGCATTAAATTCCTAGCCAGCCCAATTTTCACCAGAATGAGTTTGTAGACAATGCAATAGAAGCACAGAAGACAAAGAACACTCTGCATTGAGGCCACACTCGCAAAACTACTCACATCAACCACAAAAATAGCTAACAACCACTTTAGACCACAATAACTGCAGTAAGGCCAGTTCATCCCCTTACAAATTACTGGAATTCGATGCTCCATCTACCTTCAAAACTAACAAAAATTATATTCCCACTCCCACTTATAGTCGCTTTAATGAAGTGAAGGAAAAATGTCGCTCTTTTTTATCAGAGGCTTCATCTTTGCCTTCCAATCCAAACCTAAGATATATCATTCAGAATGAGCTTTCTTTTGTAAACGAGGATTGGAAGCAAGACAAGGGTTCTGCTCCTGTTATGCCATTTATTAATTCCAATAACACCCTCCCCCAAAAATTCTTGTGTGTAGAGTCATTAGGTTTACTATGGTAATGCCTGTAACATTTTGCAGTCTTTCCTTTGTTGGCCTGTGGTTTAGTGGTTAAGTAGTTGAGACACAGCGTCACCATGTTAATGACCCAATGTCAAATTTAGATCAGAGCTTTAAATTATAAGTTGATTGAATTTTATGAGATTTATATGCAATATTAATTCAATAATTAATAAAAAATAGTGTGAGGCACCCTAAATCAACTTCTGTTTATACAGCGTTAAAATTTCATTTCTACTACATATTTGCATCTCATTTAGATTTGCCCATTCCCATGTAGTGATTGTTCCTCAATTTATGCCTTATGGCATTTTTTTGCAACATTTGGTGCAAATGCTAGTATATTACTTCTTGTATGAGAGAGGTTAAGAACACGATCCTCTACTTCATTGGTAGCCCAAGGATGGAAACCTTCAGGTGATGTAGTGGGATTGGGCGAGCACCTATCTCCCCTTGGTGAACTCATCCAGAATTCACAGGATAGCTTAGCAGTGGCAGTTCAATTCAGTTTGGAAGGCTAGCATAGCAGTGCAATGGATTATCTTGGAGGCCATCTTTTCATCTCAACTATTTTGGTTGTATGTGCATGCAACTCCAGTTTATATATTATGAATAAAGATGAGATTATTTCTGCTCATTATTGTTATTTACAATTTTATGGTGTTGAATTTTACATGGCAATCTTTTGTTTATGAATGAAAGTTCTATCTGAAGAAATTTTGAGTTAAAATATCGAGAAAACCAAAAAAATTTGCATTTGGGACATTACAGTGATATCAGAGCCTTGGTCTTGGCTCACCTTGTGGAGTTGCAATGATCATGGACTAAAAAAATAACCAACAAATTTTTGTCACATGAACCAATTGTTTGATGCATAGTAATCATTCTACAAATTGGACCTGTTGTGAGGAGTTGTCAAGGAGCCCAAAATAAATAATCTCAAAAAATCTCATGAACCAAGTTTGACGTCGTACTAATTTTTTAAAGGGAAATGGAATATTATGTTGATGAAGATCAAAATTTTGTGAAGTGGGAAAAAAGGGCCGACAATTGAAATATACGAGGCTCAATTTCATTTGAAAGAGTAATGAAAATATCATTCACAAAAAGCGCCGACTATTTTGTGAAGGCGTAATTTATTATTTAAAGGAGGCCAAGATCAAAAATTAATTCTTAGGGCCGAGATTTTAAAGTCCTAATAACTAGGTGGGCATTTTTATTTCGGTGGCAAATGGGTTTCCCGTAGCAGCTAAGCCGAGTCACCTGGGCAGAGTATTGCATCACCATTCCAAAGCATCAAACACTGTGATCGATAATTGCCTCCCCTGGTCATGCTCAGGTAGTTTACATGCCGCTTAAATGAGGGTCAAGTTATATTATTTCTTGAAAGGCCGAGAATTTTTGCAGAGGGACATTACGCTAGTGACCAAGGCGCATTTTCTTCAAGCTGCCGTCAAAATGGAGGTCAATAAATTTTGAACAGCGTCGATTATAGTAAAGATAGATTATGCTAATTTCTCCTGGAGTCAGCAAATTTAGAAGCGGTCGAATTTCTCAACGATCTGAAGCCAATTTGTGTGTGAAACGAGAAGCCAAATTTGAAGTTTGATTTTCATTTTTGTCAAAATTGTGCACAAATTTAGCGTGGAAGCCGATCCAGTTTGGTGGAAGCCAAAAGTCATCATTGGGGATCAATTTAAAGGTCAAATCCCTTTGCTATGGATCTGGCCAAGCTCCCATAAACTCTAGGCGTGTTCCTGACATTGGGATCATAGAAACTTAGAGGGACGAGTTAAGATCTAGTGCGATTTGGGCAGTGCGATGATGTAATCAATTAGGCTGAGACAATGACGGCTTGACTGCATAATTCAGCCGCAAACTAAACTTGTTAAGAGCGACTGTGGAGTTGACATTGTAGCTGGCTCGTAGTCATTTTCGTTGAGCTGACCTATGCGTTTACCCAAGCCTTTTGGTGGCACGTTGGCTCTAATATCGCGACGATACTATAAATCGTTGAACTGGAGTCTGAGTTGTTTGCTTCACACTTCGGCATTATATTCCTGTATCGCCAGTTGGAGTATTGACGCAAAAAGACTGTGTTCCTGTTGGCTGAATCTGAGGCTGGGCGTATTTACTGATAGGAGAGAAGTTTCAAAGTTGTTGTGTTTCCAGGCTGATGAGCCGTATGCCTTATTTCCCTTGATTTCTAGGCGTGTATTTCCTTCCAGAAGGCCGCATTCTACCCTCAACACGCTCATGTGACTTAGACATGGGCTAGTGAGGAAGCATACTCATATTTCGGGGGACGAGTTGGTGTCAGAGTGACCAAGAATAGACTCTGCGAGCAGGTGTGGAGTCCTGTGCGTTTCTTTTGCTGTTAAATAAGAATTCTGGGTCGATTAGAGACAGTACCAGCCAACAGTCATCATAATATAGGGGTTGCAGTCTCCTGGAACAAGTTGTTGAAGGCACACCTGGACTGAGCTAACGCACTGGAGGCAACATGACTAGAATCTGATTTTCTTATAACCAGATGAGGAGGCTTATAACATTTGATAGAGACGGTAGTATTTTTGGAGTCATTTCTGAACTAGAAGACCAAAATATCATTTTTCTCCTTATTAGGGCAGAGTTGTTGTGCCAAGTGCAATCAATAGTTTATCGTTTTTATGAAGGTTACTTGGTAAAGATTCCAATGCCTTGAGATCAGTTCCCCTACAGGTTGAAAGTTATCTGCCAATAACCAGAACCAATTCAAGGGCTGAGAGTGGGCTCTGTTATTGCTGGAAAGGAGTGTGGATCATCTCTCTCTGAGTTTGGGCTGAGAGTGGGCACTGTTTGTGCTGATAAGGAGGATGAATCAGAACCTATTACTGTTGTTGAACACTACTATCATTATGGATAAAATTTCCAAGTTCCTCTATTTGTTTACCAATGTTGTTTAATTTGAATGAGTTATCTGAAATTATATTCCCTGTTTGGTAGCAACACTGTCTTTGTCTATAACCCACAAAATATACCTACACCAATTTGTCATCAAACTATTTGCCAAAACACCTCCCATGAGGAAACCAACAAACCCATAAAACAATGGCCTCATTGTCACAGTGAACTTGCCATTATTAAACAAAACATGGATAATACCTTCATAAATTCTCTTAACAAACTAGTAGCAACAAACATCAGAGCCTTATCAAGAGGGGTCTATGCCATGCTTCGGAGAGAACAACCAAAGGATGTACAGAAAAGGCAGGAAATAGGGCACAAAATATTTGTACTTGGGACAGATTTGAAGCACATGAGGGTCACATGGAAATTCCTTTTCAAATTAGATGAATTGAATGCACACTTTTCCGAAGTGAACCAGTTAGAAGGGAAGAAACTCATTTGGGCTCTAAGACCAACTATGCTTGCTTTCATACAGCCCAAGTTCTTGGAGGAACTTTGTGAAGGGGTTGGAATCCTAGTTACATCTTGTCTCAGTGACATCATGACACTGATAGCACCTACAACTCCTTACAATGATGATGTTATGAGGAGAGTTTTCAGACTGGTAGTAGAAACTTTCTAGGACTTGGACAACATTGCAAGCTTCTACCTTTGGGAAGAAGCTTGAGACTTTAAAAGTTATGGCCACGACTAGGACTTATGAAATCATGTTTGATCTAGAGTGTGATGGTTTGATCCTGTAGATGTTCGAATGCTTCTTCAACATTAGGAAACATCATCTTGACACAGTCATAACACATGCAGTCCATCTTGTCATCATGTATGAGAGGTCGTGATGCCATTTGCTAGGAGTTGCAGTGCCAATTGTTGTCTGTTTGGAGGAGAGAACAGTTGGCCTCACCTGCTTCTTATTAACTAGCCAAGAGGTTGGTTGAGCAAAACATTAGGTTGTTCAGGGGATAGTTGACCAGGGAGGAGGTACTCAGGTTTGGGGGATCATGCAGCTGGAATGAGTTGAGGAGGAAGGCACTTTGCTTCATTTGCAAGGGATTTGACCACTCATGATTGAATGACATTAGGGAGATGACAGAGGTAGAACAGGAGAAGATTCCTTTTGACCTTTAGGGCGAGGATTCTTCTTTGGACAAGTCCACGTGTTCATATGAGGACGCCTTTGAGGAGAATGAGTCATGTAGAGTCATTGACAACCGATTAGATTCATATGATGAGCAATCAGTGGACCCTATGGGAGACATTCAAGATGATGAGTCACCAATGGTGATTCAGCATGAACATGTAATATTTGTAATGGAAATATATAATGATAAACAAAGCAAACATAGACATAAAACCATGAAAATCAAACACATGAATCACTGCATAAAATTTCACCAAAATTTGTGTTGATTAGCCATTTTATTATGATAAGAAGAAGGTACAATGAGGTGTTGGAAAGAGTGCACTTGAGTTTGCTCAAGGCAAGCTTGCTAAGCCCAAATGAATAATAAGAAGTCATTCTCAAATGTGTTGTTGCTCTCTTCTGGCTCTACGCTGAAACTGCCTACAAATATGCTACTGGATGTGAAGAATTACTGTTAGGGCCTCCTTCACTGCTCAAAAAATTCCAGGAAATTAACCTCGGGCTCTCCACCAATAATCCAGAAAAACCCACGAAGGACTTGGCCAAATGTTGACCTCGAAATTTATGCCCAAATTTTCCCTAGCTCCTCTGGCTACTAGCTAACTTGGGATCCTTGTTTGACCCCTCAAATCTACCCAGAAAATTCAGCCAAATTATATTAGATATCCTTGTCAAAAGCCCAGAAAAACCCAGAAAGGGTTTGTCTCAGTCTTGAAGCTCCAAAATCGACCCCAAATGCTTGGCCCTCCACAAGCAGAAGATGAAACCTGTAGCAAATGCTACATTTGTTGCTCTGCCAAAATGCTAGAAAACGCCCCAAAACACTCCCCCGGTCTCCACCTCAAGTTTTAGGCCCAAACTCCCTTCACTCCTCAACTCCCAAGTGTGTCACCTCCAAGCACGACGTAGTCCTTGCACTGCTGCTGGTGTCTCCTCCACACAAACTTGCACTCCCTCTGCTAGAACAATTGAAAAAGGATGGAACTGCATCCTTTGGCTAGCACTCGAATTCCACTGAAACAAGGGTTGAGATTTCTGTTCAGAGGCACTCGTGTGCTAAACAACACTTGCAGAATTGGCTTCCGCTCAAGCGTGCTATGTCAAAGACAAAATGAGTGCCTCTTTCTCTATTTATAATGCGTGGGTCATTTTCTCCTTGTGGTCCCCACTCTCTCTCTCTCTCCCCTAATTCGCACTCCCTTCTCTTTCCTCTCTCTTCCAAGAGTGTGAATTCCCTCCTTGGGTCGAATTTCTCTTTCTTGTGGTCCCCACTTTCCACTAGAGCTGCAATGTTCTCTTTTCCTCCTAAGTCTCGGTGCTGGAATGGCATCCTCTCCCCAAACTCATCTCTAATCCTGAAAATAAAAATTGGGGATATGACAGTCCTCCTCACCAAAAATTGCTTGTCCTCAAGCAACGTTTGAACCAACACCTCCTTTGTCTGTTGATCACCCCTATCACCATCAGTAATACTGAGGTCCCAAATGTGTCATTAAGTCATCCCAGGTCTCTGCACTGTCTTGACATGAAAGAATCCCTCAACACCATGATCCCAAGCTATCTTGTCCCACCTGAAGCTCCTCTCGCTCCACTCATTATCCTGCTTGGTATAAGTACCAAAACTTAAAAGTCCCCTGTATACCATCAATGAGTAGGGGATCATGATAATGTGGCACTATGCCCAACTCCTTGTGAAGTTGTCCTACCATGTAGGCCATCCCATGCACTCCAAGAGTATACTCTCAAAGACACCACCCAATCACCACAGAGATAGCGTCTTGGTCACGTGAGCTTCTCTTGATATCATCCTGCTGGCCCACCTGCCATGCTAATGAAGTCCCACACGTCATCGGTGACTCACTAAAGATCAATGGAAGATCTGCATGATCTCCCCCCTATAGTAGCCCTCTCATCCCTAAAGGTTATTGAGTTGTGAAGAGCAGTGATGATCAGGTCCCCTGCTAATCTTAGAGTGGTGCCACCATGTTGAAGCTGCGCTACTTTGATTATGACATACTCCCCACTGGGTGTGGACTATATTCTCCTCTCATGAGGCCTAGTGGTGAAAGATCTGTGAGAGCCAAGCTCATCCTGCTTGGGCATCCCCATGGTGCCAATATCTACCCCGCCACTGCCAATCTCGACCCTAAGCAATAACAAGATAAGTCTGCTCCGCCATGCCGTGGAGGTATCAATGATCCCCCATGTATCAAACCCAAAGTGAACTAGATCACCCTCTGCCATGACCATGCTCATCACTAAGGGGAGTGATCCACCCACCAACCGGGTTCCTTGTTAAAATTGGCAACTAGGGCCAAACTCCATGTGGGTCATATTATTTATGGCAGCTGATATTTTTATTGGATCCCTCTCATTGAGAGGTTTAGGATTGATCTAAAGATCATCCGATTCCGATAAGTATTTATGAAGTTATGAATTTATTTATGTTATGGACAAATTGTTAAGTCGGCTAGCAACTTATGTAGGCTCAGATGCCCAACAGTCATGTCTATTCAACCTCTACGTTTTAGTATAAATAGAAGAGGACTTCAAGTCATTTCTACACACTTGGATCTCTTCCTCTCTTTACTTGTCTTTGGGTTTTAGTAGGAGGAGAGATCTTAAGGAAAAGCTGGAAAAGTCGGAAAAGCTGGAACAACCGGAAAAGCAGAACTGCTAGAAAAGCCAGAAACGCTGGAACTGCCGGAAACGCCGGAACTGCTGGAAAAGCCGGAAACGCCAGAAATACCATAAGAGTCAAAAAAGCCGAAAATGCCGGAATTGTTGGAACTGCCAGAAAAGTCGGAACTGCCGGAAAAGCTGAAACTACCGAGAACTGCCAAAACAGCCGGAGCATCTGTCTCTGAAGGAAGGCAGCATGATGTATCAGATCATGGGCAACATAATAAGCAACATGATGATATGAGCATGGGTAGCATAATGATGCATGATGATATGAGTATGGGCAGCATGATGTATGAGATCATGGGCAGCATAATAAGCAACATGATGATATGAGCATGCGCAGCATAATGATGCATGATGATATGAGCATGGGCAGCGTAATGATGAATGAGATCATGAGCATGGGTAGCTTGATGATAAATAAGACCATGGAAGATGCAGCATGAAGATGAGAGCCGCTCAGTCACAAGGTTCAACACATGTGACAGTACAACAAGGTGTCACACGGTAATGTGCAGTAAATAGACGAGATGCAACACTATGATAGGTGAACGAGTCACCTTAGAGAATCAGTGGAAGCAATATGTCTTCAACTGATCTCATGCCCAATATCAAAGTCAAGTGATTGACTTCTATTGTAAATGTACTATCTTCTCACTTTCTCGGTTGAACATTGAAAAAAATAAAAGAAGAATTGATGAAGGGTTTCCCCAACAGGGGGGTTTGCCCTAGCTAGCGCCACATCTTGTGTCCTCTTGTCTGGCTTGGCTTCTATGATTTATATTATGTTCTATCTTAATTTACTTTAATGATTTGATAGCTAATGTGGAAAAGGAAATAAATAAATTGCTCTACATAGAACATACCTAAAATTAACATGGAATCAGAGCTGAGGTGAAGACAATGCCCAAGCAAGAGTGAAAGAGCAATCACCAAAGACAATAGGGACAAGACAAAAGGATCAATGAGTTCCACATCTCTCTTCTAAGTTCGCTAAGGGTGAAGTGGAAGTAGAGAATAGTATCAGAATGGCACAACGAAAGATCACTTCATTGGGAAGTTCAGAGCTAAGGGTGGAAGGAAAGGTAGATGCCTTGGTTGCAATAAGTTCGGCCATCATGCAAAGGAGTGTCCGAATAGTAGAGACACATCTCTTGATGAAGATAACAATCATTCTAGGGACATCTTTAATGATCAGAGGAATGATAAGTAATGTAGGTCATCAAGGAAATGGTCGACTCTTCAAAGAAAGCAAGGAACCCTAGAATCTCTTTTATGTACTTGATCGCAAGAACAACCTGGTGTCCATCTCGGAAATGGAAGATTAAGGTTTCAGGGTGGCACTCATCGATGGAAAGGTACACGTTTGAAAATAGATTTTTCAAAGATGTTTTAGAGTTTAGGGTTGTATCAAGTCCACTGAGGACCATGTCCATTGACTCAGCACCGGAGGTCTGTGAGTCAGATGGTGACCGGGATACCTGAATTTAAAAAGAGCATGAAGGTACATGTCTGAGATGTACCGAAGGAAAATCTTACAAGGGCACCATTCCCCTCATGTAGCAGGTCCACAGGTTTGGAACAATCCCTGGAGTTTGAGATTCATGAACGAGAATCTCATGTATACAGGTGGGAGAAAGCCCTCTATGGCTTGAAGCAAAACACCCCGGGCGTAATATGAGAGGATTGATAGTTGTTTGATGAAGCTGAGATTCACTAGGAGTGAAACCAATCCAAACCATTACCCGAAGGTTGTGGATGATAAACCTCTCATACTGGCACCTCATAAGGACGGCCTATTTCTTACAAGTGCAGACCCTCTCATTTGTAGAAGTAAGAGGGAGTTGGATTCCGAATGTGGAATGATAAACTGCAAGCCTGTGACTACCTCGAGGATATTAAATTTCAGAAGTTATATGGTAGTGATGTCGGACCAGATTTGGGAAATGTCTCTGAGTTTCATAAACTCAATCACGTTGATGTTCTTGGTGAACTCCGGACATATGTTTTGCAGTTAGCATGGTGAGCTCATATTTGGTTGAGCCTCATTGGATTGGTGCCAAGAATCCTTTGAGATATCATCGGGGCACAATTTCTCATGGATTGAGATACATTGCTAGAAATATGAAAACTGCATGATTATTCGAATGCTGACTGGGCAAGTAGTGTGGAGGATCATTAGAGCACTTCTTAGTGCTAGTTCTCTTTGGATTCTGCTTCGATATCATGGATGAGCAGGAAGCAGAAATTGGTTGTTATAAGTACCGCTGAGATCGGAAACATAACTACAAGTATGACCTCGTACGAAGTTTCCTGGTTGTAGAAACTCTTTAGTGAGTACACATGATGAATACCACTGTGATTCTCTGTGACAACTAGAGGTGGGATTCAATTATTGAGGAATCTCGTATTCAATGATTGCTCCAACAGATAGACATCAGATACTGCCTTATCTAGGATATGGTAAGTCAATGAGCAAGGAGGCTCCATCGCACTGAGATGATGTACAGGTCGCTACACTTTGTCAGAGCCCCGGGGAAAGATCAAATTTGTGATTTTCCCAAACGACTTGGAGTTGTTGATATACCCTTGTAAAAGGGTCCTGCATGTTGCATACATTGAGCTTGCGGTTCTTACTGAAGCAACATATGACCACAGGGTGACTCACCCTCCCCTGGTGGTGCGCATTGGGATAGGATGATTCGCTCTCCTGTGGACAAGATGATTCACTCTCTTGTGGGACAAGATGAGTCGCTCTCTTGTGGACAGGATGATTCGCTCTCCTGTGGACAAGATGATTCGCTCTCTTGTGGGACAGGATGATTCGCTCTCCTGTGTAGCAGGATGATTAATTCTCCTAAGGTTTGGATGATGTGTTCTCCATGACGATTGTCTAGCAAGATGATTAGTTCTCTTGTGAGGTCTGGATGATGTGTTCTCCATGACGATTGTGTAGCAGTGTGATGTGTTCTCCATGGTGCTTGTGTAGTAGGATGATTAGTTCTCCTGTGAGGACAAGACTATTTAAGTTCTCCTGTTGGGGCGTCCTACCCATGCAGTCTGGGACTCATGAGAAGTACCTCTCATCTGATCAATGAGCAGGGAAATGAGGATAGGGACCATAGTAGTACCAATGGACACATCGCTATATCTACTGTACTCCCTATGCTAGAATGACCTTCATTGGTTTGGGATCAATGATACTGGTCTGGGACCAGTGGTAGGAGTTGTACCCACTATGACACTGACTTCGGTTCGGTTGAGGACTGGTTTGGGACTAGTGGTACATACTTTGAGACTGACTTCGAGTCAGTAGAGTATTGGTCTGGGACCAGTGATAGGAGTTGTACTTACTATGACACTGACTTCGGGTTGGTTAGGACTGGTCTGGGATCAGTGGTACACACACTGAGATTGACTTCAGGTCAGTGGAGAATGGTATGACACATTCTCGATCAATTCTTCTTCTTCATGGTTCAACAGAGCTAAGTTGAGTAGAGCAGAGTCAGCAGAGCTGAGTAGAGCTAAGTTGAGCAGAGCAGAGCCAACAGAGCTGAGCAAAGCTAAGTTGAGCAGAGTAGAGCAGAGCCAGCAGAGCTGAGCAAAGCAGAGCCAACAAAGCTTTGCAAAGCCAACAGAGTTGAGCAGAGCAGAGCAAAGCCAGCAAAGCTGTGCAGGGCACTGATGGCAGAGATAGTACAATTGGACATATGGATCAGTGGATGGAGTTCTCCCTAGTTGAGAGGGAGTGTTAAAATTGGCAACTAGGGCCAAACTCCATGTGGGTCATTTTATTTATGGCAGCTGATATTTTTATTGGATCCCTCTCATTGAGAGGTGTAGGATTGATCTAAAGATCATCCGATTCCGATAAGTATTTATGAAGTTATGAATTTATTTATGTTATGGACAAATTGTTAAGTCAGTCAGCAACTTATGCAGGCTTAGAAGCCCAACAATCATGTCTATTCAACCTCTATGTTTTAGTATAAATAGAAGAGGACTCCAAGTCATTTCTACACACACTTGGATCTCTTCCTCTCTCTACTTGCCTTTAGGTTTTAGTATGAGGAGAGATCCTAAGGAAAAGTCGGAAAAGCAGGAATTGCCGAAAAAGCCGAAACTGTCAGAAAAGCTGGAAAAGCGGGAAAAACCGGAAAAGATGAAATTGTCGGAGAAGCCGGAACTACCAGAAAAGCCGGAAAAGTCGGAATTGCCGGAAAAGCCGGAACTGTTGGAAAAGCCGGAAAAGCCAGAAATACCGGAAAAGCCGGAAATGCCGGAAATGCTGGAACTGTCGGAACTGCCAGAAAAGGTGGAATTGCCGGAAAAGCCGAAACGACCGGGAACTACCGAAACAGCTGGAGCATCTGTCTCCAAAGAAAGGTAGCATGATGTATGAGATTATGGGCATCATAATAAGTAGCATGATGATATGAGCATGGGCAGCATAATGATGAATGATGATATGAGTATGGGCAGCATGATGTATGAGATCATGGGCAGCATAATAAGCAGCACGATGATATGAGCATGGGCAGCATAATGATGCATGATGATATGAGCATGGGCAGCATGATGATGAATGAGATCATGAGCATGGGCAACTTGATGATGAATATGACCATGGAAGATGCAACATGATGAGCAACATGAAGATGAGAGCAGATCAGTCATCAAGGTTCAACACATGTGACAGTACAACAAGGTGTCACATAGTAATGTGTAGTAAATAGATGAGATGCAGCACTATGATAGGTGAATGAGTCACCTTAGAGAATCAGTTGAAGCAATATGTCTTCAACTGATTTCATGCCGATATCAAAAGTCAAAGTGATTGACTTCTATTGTAAATGTACTATCTCTCTCACTTTCTCTGCTGAACTTTGAAGAACATAAAAGAAGAATTGATCAAGGGTTTGCCCACATTGTGGGGTTTGTCCTTGGTTAGCGCCACATCTTGTGTCCTCTTGTCTTGGCTTGTCTTTTGCGATTTATATTTATGTTCTATCTGCAGCTTACCTTATGCTGATGTGATTGCTAATGTGGAAAAGAAATTGACATAAATTGCTCTAGCATAGAACATACCTAAAATTAACATTCCTGGATCCCCCAAACATACAAGGAGTTCATAGCTCCCTCTCCTCATAGGATGTCGCTTCATAGCACTACTATCTACTAGAATACATTTGGCCCTCATCTCCGATCCCTGGGTGGACCTCAAGTACCAGGAGTATGTCCCATGCATGCAAACCTACCTTGCTCCTACCAGACCATGCAGAGAAATCCACTATCCCAACTCCTGACGATACACTTGGGCAATGTTTAGAGTCTGGGTACCCTCCACCGTCCCTCAAGTGTGAGCTCAGGGTTGGAACATATGCTACCTTGGTTTATCAACCATGCCATCCCTAAGCCTGTATCCGACAACTTGTGCACCTACCAAGGGTCTCAACTGGAGAGTCTCCTCCTGGCTCATGACATGCGGTGTCTCATCCAACTGTCTAGGGTGATCCTCCCATGCCCTACTGCCTGAATGGAGAGTGTCAAGGGGAAACAACCAAACACTTTGTGACTGTAAGCAACACTGGAGGATGATGGACAAGTATGTCCCAAAGGGTATGATCAAAAGTCTGTCGGAATCCTCAAGAGTGATCCTACGGATGACACTCTCCCTACCTCAAATCTGCTGATAAATCCCTCGAAGCCCTGGCTACGCTAAACATGGTGTCCCCAGATGCTCAACAATGTCCTCATCAATCCTAGGTGAGTTGCATCCAATGGTACGCCCAATGTCCCAGTCCATAGGTCTCCTTGGAGGCAACGCTCAAAGATTCAGTGGCACTGCATCATGGGTCACCGTATACCACCAAGTATCGTTGTACTCCTCGACATGCCATTGTAAGCTGCAACCTGTCCCTATACACCACTGGATACCCTCGGCTAAGGCTATACCATCCTGGACCACCCCACATATTGTCTGCGACAAGGCACCAGTCACTCCCCGCATATACTCAATGTGATGTAAGGCACTCCTACTACACAATGAAATCCAACACACTATGGTACACCACCATGCATCTCCATGTCCACCTGTAGTCCACTGCTCAATACTAGATGCTTCCACACATCCCTGGATGTGATGGCCTAGAGCTATGTCTCTATGTGTCGGCCCACACATGATCGGTATCATCACCTCCACCATCGCATCACTATACTCGTCAATGAATGGATTTTCACTCCAAATCCCCCTTGAGGTATCGAAGAAGTGAATCTCCCTATGTGTTAGCAATGATTCTACCACTGCGTTGCTCCTCTGCGTCCTATGTGCCCCACACAAAAGTGAAGAGTCCCCAACTCCATACAAGGCACCGTCCAGTGGCCTGCCAATGCCACCTCCTTTAACAAACTCCGACCAGAGTATGTTGACCACCCCTTGATACTATGTACATACGTCATACCAAGACAACCAAAGGAGTATGTCCATAAGTTGGTTGGCCATTGGTGCTGACCGAGACTCCCCTAGTGAATGTGCACACTCAACTACTAGGTCAACTATACCATCCAGGTTGTAGCCAATCGACATACCTGGGAAATGATAGGTAGTCCCACCTAGAACCCAATGGTAGTCTGTGTTTCCGGTATCCCTAGTGCTTGGAAGCTCCTGCTGAGTTACACCCAGGTCCACCACCATCTCCATAGCGCACTCCACAGAGTACGAACTCAGAATTTCTCGCCATCCAACCCCAAGAGAGGGATCGAATGCACAAACTCCTCCACATAGAACAACCCCAACATGTGGATGCTGCACTCTGTGAAACTCCGATTGTGTAAGGTTCAAAATAGTTTACTCTAAAATTTACCTTAAATATAATATGAAAACTGTTATCAGGATAACTAGCATCTATAATATCTGAATAATATCATAATTTATCAGTTGATGTCGAATACCTACCTGAATTTATGTGGTTGGAGATGCTACTGGTTTACTCCTGCTCCCGTTCCCTCTCCCTTTACCAAAAGACCAAAACCTCCCAGCCAAACTGAGTACAACCTAGGTACTCAGTGCTAGAGTGCGTTCCAGTTGATGCAGTTTGGTTTCCCGTGCCCAAAATCTTAAGAGGTTCGAAACGCGTCGACCAAAATCTTTAATGTGACTTCTTCCGAAAAAATATTTATACATAACAATTGAGACTCTCTCATAAATTTCTTCTTCTTTTCCCCCCTTCCTGAAGATTTCCTCCCTCTTTTTAATTCCTCATCCACTGCCTTTCTCCCATCTCCGTGTCATTGTTTTTGTTACGTGTAACTTTTGTTGATTTTATTTGGATATGTAGGCTTGATTTGATTAAACTTTATATCTAATAGATTAATTTAATTTATTTTAGTTTATATGAAATTTTCAAGGCATTGCATCCATCTTCATGTGTAATCAATATAAGTCATATATATATAATATAGATATTAATACTATAATCCATATGAATCAAATTTCTTAAAGTTGGAAATTTTCTTTCAAAGTTTCCACTCTATTAAATAATTTGCACTTCAATAAATTTGATCCTTCACACACTTACTAGATCCGCAATTAAAATAAATATATATATTGTTTTTAATTTTTAACAAAATGAAATATAAACATAAAGTATTTTAAACTACTTATTATGGATTGATGTTTTTAATATATACTTTTAATTTATCAATTAAAATTAACATTTATTTTTAATTAAAGGTTTATCATCTATATATATGTATTATTGACCTATTTTCATATATTCATGGGATTTCTTCTCATAATCAATTCATTACTTTAGATTTATACATTTCCCTATAGTAACCAACATATCATATATATATATATATATATATTGTGCAATACATGCAAGTCCATGCATACGTATCTATCTTATGAGGTCTCGTATGTATGCTAATATTCGTATTTTATTTATAGTTATAGGTGGGTCATTACAGATTGTCCCATCCCGCTACCCATGTCAACACGTGAGATTTGACTAGGTAGCCACATCTCTCTCTCTCCAATGTGAAAAGGTGACCCAACAATGCTGCTAACCTGGCCACCCCCTCTGCATGTCTAGACAACTCTGCCTCTCTCAATCCAATGCATAGGGATGGGCTGATAACGTTGTAGATCTTGTTAGTGCGGCTCTGAAGAAAACTGTGCTAAAATCCCAACTTTTGGTCTCTATGCTGCCCCTCATCAATGGCTATCCCAAAGGATGGTTGCACATCCTCCTCCATCATGGGCTCGACATGAGCCTCCAACTGCTCCTCCATAGACAACCCAACATGCAAGACACACTCACCAGTGAGCTGTAGGTGACTGTCATCCAGAAACTTTGTCATAGATCTGGATGCCCTCATACCTATTGGCTCCTCATCAACAGTGTATATGTCTCTCGACACCTCATCAACTTGTGGTGCGCTACTATCACTTGAGAACTCGGTCACAACCCGAGATACCTCATCAATGGATACCTCAACAACGGATGGCATCTTATCAACGGGTGTATGCTCAACTATCTCCTTTCCAACCATGGCTCCTTGAACTACTCTCTCCCTTCTTCCTTAATCCTCCTCATCATCCCAACAAAATTCCACTGAATCTCCATTGGTTTGTGCATGCCTCTTAGTTCACAGAACTCCCAAAAACAGAGGGATGCCTAAATGCCATGACCCAATGATTGGTATGCCCTCTAGTTTGCTCCCAATGACTCCACATTAGTTGCAATCATGTTTGGATTCCCAATTGCAGAATGAATCAACTTCTCCCGCGCATCAATCATCATGTGTCGCATCCTAAACACCTCATTCAAGGTTACTGCCATGTTGTTTTATTCTAATATTTCTTTGGATCCCATGATTTCTTAGCTTTTTATTGTGGTCTTGTCATAGAACAAAAGGTTTCCCACAGGCTAAGCCAATATTATGGCTTTTATACCACTATAATATTCCTAATGGAAATATACAATGATAAACAAAGCAAACATAGACATAAAACCACAAAAATCAAACACATGAATCAATCCACGAAATTTTACCAAAAGCTGCATTGATGAACCATTTTATTATGATAAGAAGAAGGTACAATGAGGTGCTGGAAAGAGTACACTTGGGCTTGCTCAAGGCAAGCTAGCTAAGCCCAAATGAACAATAAGAAGTCCCTCTCAAATGTGTTGTTGCTCTTTTCTGGCTCTACGATGAAACTACTCAGAAATATGTTGTTGGATGTGAAGAACTACTGCTAGGGCCTCCTCCGATGCTCAGAAAATTCTGGGAAATCAATCCCGGGATCTCCACCAATAATCCAGAAAAACCTACGAAGAAATTGGCCAAATGTTGACCTCGGAATTTCAGCCCAACTTTCCCTTAGCTCCTCTAGTTGTTGGCTGACTTGGGACCCCTGTTTGACACCTCAAATCAGCCTAGAAAATTCTGCCAAATTATATTAGAGGTCCTTGTCAAAAACCTAGAAAAACCCAGAAAGGGTTTGTCCTAGTTTTGACGCTACAAAATTGACTCCAAATGCTTGGCCCTCCTCCACAAGTAGAAGATGTAACCTGTAGAAAATGTTGTGTTTGTTACTCTGCCAAAATGCTAGAAAAGGCCCCAAAACACTCCCCTGGTCTCCACCTCAAGTTTTAGGCCCAAACTACCTTCACTCCTCAACTCCCAAGTGTGTCACCTCCAAGCATGATGCAGTCCCTGTGTCGCTGCTAATGTCTCCTCCACACAAACTCGCACTCCCACTGTTGGAACAATCGGAAAAGGATGGAACTACCTCCTTGGGTTGGCATTCGAAGTCCACCGAAGCAAAAGTTGAGATCTTCGCTCGGAGACACTTGTGTGCTAAATAACACTTGCAGAGTTGGCTTCCGCTCAAGCGTGCTGTGTCAAAGACAAGTTTATGAATAGATGAATGAATAACCAAAGTGAGTCCCTCTTGCTCTATTTATAATTTGTGGCTCCTCTCCTTGTGGTCCTTGCTCTCTCTCTCTCTCCTAATTTGCACTCCCTTCTCTTTCCTCTCTCTTCCAAGAGTGTGAGTTCCCTTCTTGGGTCGAGTTTCTCTTTCTTGTGGTCCCTACTTTCCACTAGAGCCGCAATATTCTTTTTTCCTCCTAAGTCCCGATGATGTAATTGCGTCCTCTCCCAAACTCATCTCTAATGTTGAAAATCAAAATTGGGGATATTACAAAGCAGCATATGGTGAAGCATGAGTGAGCTGAGGAGGATGTTGTGCACACTGTGCATGATGAGCCTTCTAGGGGAGCTAGTTAGAGCTTCATATTGAGCCCGTGATGGTGGAGGATGAGAAACCACCCTTGGGGTTAGCCATTAATGAGGAGCAGACAGTGGTACCGAAAACTTGCAAGGTAGCAGTGTTTGCAGACACTTGTCCTCAGGCAGTGTTGGGGGCTGAGTTGCTGACAAGGTAGTTTTACCGAAGGCTAGTAAATGATAGGAGCACGAAGTTCCCGATCAAAGGAGGGAGGGGCTGTTGGAGATGGTGGTACATCCATCTTTGGGCCTACCCATTGATGTGGTGTAGATAGGTGCAGTGGCAACCGATAGAGCTGTAGTATTTCTAGGACATAACCCTGTCCAGGAGTACATAGACAGGGCTTGTAGCACATCTTGCCCACTTTTTCTATTAAAGTAAGAAGGGCAAGTTTCCTTAGACAGATCTGGTTGATTGATCAGATAGAGCATCATCAGTTGAGAAGGGACCCATATCAACCCAGTAGACTTGTTCCTTACACAGGTGTCCATGCATTGGATTGGCGAGAGATCATGAGCTGGTACCCTATTGATGGAGTATCATTTTTAGTCAGATGCATTGTACTGCAGGAGCCCTTAGAGGTGAGGGATATTACATGCTTCAGGTGGCAGCAGGATGTAGGCTGGCCACTCATCTGTGTTTCAGCACAACATCAACATGATGAGATTGACCTTGGTGTATACCATGGGTTGGATTGGAGAGAGGTGATGAGTTGGTATGTAGTGGATAGAGGACCTCATGGTCAGAGTTATAGCACAACAGGATCCATGGAGCCTTGATACCTTTTCTTGGTGGCATTGGGGTCTAAGAGGATTTGTTGATGGTAGGTTCAGTCAGAGATTGGTCTAGGATTCGAGCATTGAGGGGTTCATTCATGGTGGTTTGATATAGAGGCATAACATCACCCAGTGGTTCGTATGGAATTTGGGCATTGGGTCTTGGTTGCACTGGGCCACCCGATTGGTCCACAGATTTGGATTGGTTGAGGGCAATCAATCTTGGGGCAGGAGGATTTGTAACGTTCCCTTTTTTGGTGTTTCTTATGACATGGTTAGGATGGACTTTCAGAGTTGGGGGTAGATATGTCACAGGTGCAGGTAGGTGTCATCAACGGTCCCATGGGACTTTGGAGGGGTTTTGAGGAGTTTCTATGAGATTTGATGGAATTTGCTTGGTATATTCCATCATCCGCACAATTTGCCTTTCGTTCTGGTGCATTTCAACAACTTCCAAAAAACCGAGTTATTATTGGGCCTGACTCAATTAATTACGCTTAAGCTGGCATACCAAGAGGAATACTTGACATAACACCTTAGTGTAATAACTTGTTGGAATCAAAATGAGAAGATCTATAAGATGGGATGGTTAGATATGAGTTTCAATGACATGAGGAGACATGGTGGCTGATTTACCCTTTTCCTGCATTAAAAATAATATTTTAATTAAAATAAAAGAGGGAAGAGTGCTCCATGATTAAAATAAAAATAAAATAAGAGGTTCTAGAGGGGTCCATCAAATCTATAAAAGAGGAAGAGGAGGCCACTGATGGACATCTTGGATTTGATATTACTTCTTGTATGAGAGGTTGAGAACCTGGTTTTCTACTTCATTGGTAGCCCCAGGATGGAAACCCTCGGGTGATTTAGTGAGATTGGGTAAGCACCAATCTCCCCTTGGTGAATTCATCCAAAATTCACAAGATAGCTTAGCAGTGGTAGTTCAGTTCAGTTTGGAAGACCAACATAACAATGCAACAAATTATCTTGGAGGTTAGCTTTTCATCTCAACTATTTTGGTTGTATGTGCATGTAACCCAATTTAGATATTTTGAATAAAGCTGAGATTATTTCTGTTCATTATTGTTATTTATAGTTCTATGGTGTTGAATTTTACATTGCAATCTTCTATTTATGAATGAAAGTTCTATTTGAAGAATTTTTGAGTTAAAATATCAAGAAAACACAAAAAAATTGCATTTGGAACATTACATTCACTAATGACTTCTCTCATAAGACTTGGATATATCTCATTAAAACCAAGGATGAATTCTTCACCAAGTTTCAAAAATTCAAAGTTGAAGTGGAAAAATTGTCAGGTAAGAAGATCAAGATCTTAAGATCTGACAATGGAGGAGAGTACACCTCAAAAGAACTTGTTGCTTCCTATAAGAAAGATGGGATTAAGAGGGAGCTGATTGTTCCCTATAATCCTCAACAACATGGTGTGGCAGAAAGAAAGAACGGGTCCATTGAAGAATCTGTTAAGGCGATGATGCATAATCAAGATTTGTCAATCATATTATGGGGAGAAGCATCATTGCCAGTTGTATACATTCTTTTTTTCTTTGATAAGTAAGAGACGAACCTTTTATTGATCTGAATAAATTACATAATTTACATAGAGCCCTAGACAGTAGGGGCAACACAGCCAATAAAAATGGCTAACAGCTACCAGACAAGTCAAGACCATCAACTGACCCTCCTACAATAAAAGTAGATCCTAAAAAAAAGGGGATGCAGCCCTTAGATAGCTGGCAAGAACCACATAGCGTCGATTAGTACAAGCCCTGACCTATTCGCCGATAAGAAATAAGACCGATCAATTCGAGCCGTTGAAATCAGAGTCCCCATCCGACAATTATCCTGGATATCGTGCAGACAAGAAGCAAGGTGTTAACTGCGCAATGGGAGCGGTTTTCCATCACCTTTCCTTGCCACGTGTTGCCTTCTGTATGGAATCGCATGCAATTGCTCCAAAACTTGATACCGCCCGTGTCCCGAGCGATAAACCACCTGTGGGTTTTGGGTTTTGTGGAACCCACCTTAGTGCCGCTCAGAAACCCATTAGGCATATACGATCTGTGAACATGGTCTTGTGGGGAGCCGGGCCCCTAGATGGTCCCACCAAGGGCCATGTGGTTCCTAATGGACCTGCCCATAATCTTATCAAGATGGGGTCCACCTGAATAAGTCGGGTCCTGAATCTTTAAGTGAATAGCACGATTGATCTCATCTGTAGAAAGAAACACCCCAATCCAACGCCCCACAAAGATATCACGCGGCCGAGATGCACGGAGGTTAATCGCGCGATGAGAGCAGTTTTCTCTCTCATATCTACGCCATGCTTATCTCTTGAATGAAATCGCGCGGTTCTTCCATTATGTCGAAAACCAGCCGAGACCGGTGCGATATACCACTTGTGGTTTTGCATCCGTGGTATCGCTGGGTGGAGACCGTCCATCCAAGCCTGCCAATCTGTCCACCTCCTTCTTTTCCGAGCTAGCCCTCGGGAGTTGCCAACATAAACTCGCTGAGCCAAGAGAGTCTCAGCCATCCAATCTGTATTATCGCTCACCTTGAAACCTTCCTCTGTCCTACTAATGCCTAGGGAAAAGATACGAGAGTTTATGAACAAAGACCGACAACAAATTGGGCACTGTCCTGCTCATCTCTGTTTCTAGTATCCGCACTGCACAACCATGAATCCCAGTCTGCATTTGCTAGAGTGGAATAGTCCTCCCGCAGCTGCCCGGCAAGAAGAAACTCCCATGGATGCCGAGAATCCCTGTCCTTGTTGACCACCCCTTCATTGGCCACCCTGTCTGCAAGCACGTTTGCCTTTCTTCTAACGTGCACAAATCTTATTGTTTTAAGGATTTGTAAGTGTAATTGGATACAGTGGAACACCTGTAGTAGCCTCCAGTGCTTTGACACTTTGTCTGGCGAGGTTCCATTTTGAATCTTCTTGGCAGCTTTGACGACCAATTCCGAGTCAGCTTCGATTATGACATTCTGTAAGTTTGCCTCCGGTAGGATCTCCATACATTGATCTAATACCAGAAGGTCTGCATGTTGTTGGTGCCCTTTCCAGGTGTCTATGGAAGATGTATTTTATATGTCCCTCAGGATCCCTGATGGCTCCACCAAAGCCAGCTTCCCTGGGATTTCCCTTACAGGCTCCATCAACATTGACTTTGAAAAAGCCCTGAGGAGGGGGCTGCCAAACCCTCTTCCCTGTGTTTAAGGTTCTCAGATCCTTCTTCACACCCTGAGGATTGATGGCTTGAAGATCCAGATTAATAAGAATTTGTATCTCCTGATGCAGAGGAGGATTCGTCGGTTTTGTTCTCAAAATGCTTTTAACTGTTTCCTTGAGCTGTTTCAAAATCTGATTGATGATAAGTTGGGGTTCTCTGGTTTTGTTTTTGAAAATTCTTCTGTTTCTTTCTTTCCAAATGTTCCAAATGGCAAAGCCTGGAATTAGCATCCAGGCTTTGTTGATGATATCATTTTCTGAGAAGTTTTTCCTCCATTTTGATAATGTATTGGATATGCTGATACTGTCCCTGTCGGTTTGTCTGAAGCTTGAGGCCACCCAATCCCAAATTTTGGTAGAGAAGGAGCACAGATTAAGTAGGTGTTCAATCGTTTCCTCCTGCACGCCACAAAGCTGACATTTAGAGGGGCCAATGAAACCTTTCTTCATAAGGTTTTCCCAAGTTAGGATTTTCTTTTAATGAACAAGCCAGATAAAAAAATTTATTTTCATCCATTGAGAGGTCTACCATAGCTCCTGCCAGACTTTCTCAACTTTTACCAAGTTAAATCCAGTGATTCCCTGTTTAGCCTCTTTGAGATTGTAGTGACCTTCATTGTTCTTGCCCCATCTTAATTGGTTAGGAGAAGAGGAGACCAGAATCCTTCTATGATCTACGTCCTTAGCTAGAGCCTCTGCCATGCCCTTCAAAGGGCTTTCTTCGTTGTAACTTAGATTCTTCCATTTCCTCCATTTATCCTTGTTCCTCCCTTGATCGCAGAAGTCTTTTACTAATAAGAGACCTTTGCTGTCTGTATCCCTTTTGAGGTCTGCCAGTTCATTCCTGTTCAAGATGGGTTCCTGTTGCCAGCTGTCCTTCCAGAAGCGAGCCCGATCCCCAGCTCTAATTTCCCAAAAATGGTGCTTCTGGACAATGCTTTTGTTCTCCCATGCAAGGTTCCAGATGTATGAGCCCCTGATTTGTCCTGTCATTCTAATGTGATCCTATTCCTACTAGTGCTTAGCATACTTTTGAGTCCAAAGCTTGGCCCTTGGTGCTCTCGGCTCCTTGATCCATCGCCACCACAACTTGGCTCCCGAAGCCTGACTTAGTCTCTGGATCGTCCAGACCTAAACCGCCATGGCTTTTGGGTTTGCAGAGCTTGTCCCAGGCAACTAGAGCCCACTTATTTTTCTTTTCCCCTCTGCCCCACAGAAAATTCCTTTGAATGTTTCTTATTTGCTGCTTTATGCCCTGAGGAGCCGGTATAGCTGCAAACATAAAAATGGGAATGGCCTGCAAAACCGCTTTGGTGAGCACCAGATGCCCTGCCAAGTTTAAAGCTCTGTATGTCCAATTGCTGATTTTGTCCTGAAGCTTGTTTAAAATTGGTTCCCATATCTGCTTACACAGGGGTTTGTCAGTAAGAGGAACGCCTAGCTATTTGGAAGGTATCTGTTCCCTTTGAAAATCCAGAAACCTGGTGATATTTCTCTGTATTGCAATATTAGTGTTAAAGAAAAAAACCTTGGACTTGCTTTGGATTACCTCTGTGCCTGCTGCCATGGTGAAGTCATTTAAGATATCTTTGATTGCTTTTGCCTCCCTAACTGTGGGTACACCCTGCAGCATCGTGTCATCCACAAATTGTCGATGGGTGTTGGCCTCTCCATCCGAGGTGAGCTTGATTCCCCAAATTCTACCTTCAGCATTTGCCATTTTGATTGCTCTACCAAGCCCTTCCATCATGAGAACAAAGAGGAAGGGAGAGAGCATATCACCTTGTCTGAGTCCCATAGAAGGTGTAAAAGTATTGGAGGGAGCTCCATTAAGCAAAATGGAGAAATTGGTCGAGGTGACTAAAGCCATAACCCATCTTATCCAATCTTGGTTAAAGCCATAGGCTTTAAGAATGGCTCTGATGTAAGACCAACTGAGTTTGTCATAGGCCTTCGCAAGGTCTAATTGGATGATCATACTTGCTTGCTTGCTGTGTTTGAGAGAGTGTACCACCTCGTGGGCTTGGATAATGTTGTTAAGAATTTGCCTTCCCTCCACATAGCCTGTTTGCTCCTCAGATATGAACAAAGGTAGCAGTGGCTTGAGTCTGTTGGCTATCACTTTGGAGATGATTTTGTAAATCACATTGCATAAGACTATGGGTCTAAACCCATTCAGTGTGACAACGTTTTCCTTTTTGGGGATTAGAGCTATAAAGGTTGCATTTAGTGCTTTTAGAACCTTTTTGTGTTGCCTCGAGTCTTCAACTACCTCAAGTATGTTATGTTTGACTGTATCCCAGCAGGCTTTGAAGAAATCGACATTGAAGCCATTTGGTCTTGGTGCTTTTCCATTTTGCATTTCCTTGATCACCTCACTAACCTCTTCTTTTGAGACTGGCCTGTTGAGATTGTGGTTGTCCTCATTGGTGACCAACCTAGGAATGTACTAAGTGATCTTCGTAATGAACCTGGATCTGTCTTCCAATGGCTCCTTTGCAATGTCCGAGAAGTGTTGCACTAGGGTCGACTCCATGTCCTTGTGAGTTACAAGTTTAGAACCTTGAGAGTCCTTTAGCTTGTTGATTCTATTATGTGCCCTGTGAGCCATAGTAGATTTGTGAAAGAACTTAGTGTTCCTTTCTCCCTCTTTGATCCACTGGATCCAGGATTTCTGTCTCCAAAAAGTTTCCTCTTGTAGACAGCGTTTCTCCCATTCTTCCTGCAGAGAATCAGTCAGTTTCTATCTTTCCTCATTGAAGCCCTCTGTGATATTGATCATATTGACTTCCTGGAGTTTCTGTTCAGTACTCATTCTGGTCTTGATGATATCACCAAATTCTTTTTTGTTCCAATCCTTGAGTTTGGATTTAATGTATTTTAGTCTCTGCTGGAGCATGTACATCTTAGTACCTTGGATGTTCAAATCCTCCTTCCACCATTTGGCAATGTTTCTGGTGAAGTTGGGGTTAGAGAGCCAAGCATTTTCGAATCTAAAAGGCTTGTTCCTCAGTGTGCCCATAAAGGAAGCTTCTAGCTGTACAAGCTAATGATCCGAGCCACCAAAGGGCAGAATGGGCACTGATATGACCGCTCCTGTGAGGATGAGATCCTCAGAGACGATAAACCTATCCAGTTTTGACGCCACTTGGGAAACTCCACCTCTTTTGTTATTCCAAGTGAAAGTCCCATTTGTAGTTTCGGTGTCCACTAGTCCCATGTTCATGAAGAAATCTTGGAAGGATTCAGAGTCTCTGCCCAACTGTCTAGTACCTCCTTTTTTTCCGAGAGAGATCTTATCATGTTGAAATCACCTGCTAGTATCCAGGGTATGTTGGGATAATGTGCTCTGAGACCTTCCAAGGAGTTAAGAAGTTTAAGTTTCTTTGCATGTTGTTGAAGGCCATACACATTAGTTATCATGTAGGTCTCCTTGTCCCGTATAGGCTGGCACACTAGAGAAAGATAGTTCCTGGATGCTTCAACATCCAGTATTCCCAGATTCCATGGATCCCATAGCGTGAGAATCCCTCCTGCAGAGTTAATGGCTTTCACCTCTAAATAATCATACTTAATTAACCATTTATTATGGATTTCTCTTATTTTTTCCATTGAGCATTTGGTTTTTCCTCTTTTAATCTATTGCTGAGATTTCTCTGTTTTCTTCTACTCCCTAACCCTCTAATATTCCAGGTTGTGAGCTTCATTAAGAAAGGTTAGTAAAAGAGTAGTTGGTAAGATCTTTCATCTTACCTGAGTTAATCATCAGTTTCCCACATTCTGTTAGCAGCTCATTCTGTCTTTTCCTTCCTCTTTTCCTTCCTGGGTCTTTTGGAGATGATGTCTGCGGGTTCTCCATCACTTTGACCCCACTCTATTCTTGGATTTTGTGGTTTCTTTTGACTCCAGTTCCCTTTGATTGCACCTCCATAGATAGAGTTGTTGGACTCGATCATAATCTTCTTTAGGCAGTGAGTCCACACCTTTGTTCTTCCCCTGTTCCAGAAATTGCTCTAGATCTAGATTTTCTATGTCTAGTATCTTCTGTAGTTCATGATCCTCCATACCTGGCTCACTTGGGGTCATTTCCTGGTCCTTGCTGATCTCCATACAGCTTTGTAGTTCCTCTATTTGTTGATCATTTACTGGGATATCCTCCATTTCAGCTTCCATATCTTGCTCGTTAGGGATGTTATCCTTGACTAGGTCTGTTTCCACGTCCTTCTCCACTTCCTCAAGGATTTTGAAGCTATTGTGTCTTGTCTGTTTGTCTTCGCTTGTCGTCTTATGAGATTTTCTTCCCTGTTTCCCTTTGCCTCCAACCTTGGTAAAACCCTCATGATCTTTGTCCATAGGGGTCCTTCCACTATTTTCCATATAGTTTGTGGGGCAATCTCTAAATAGATGGCCATGTTCATGACATTTCCGGCATCTGAAAGATATGTGCTCATAGTCTACCATTTGCATCCATTCCTCATCATATACCTCTAAGATTATTACATCCGGGAGGACTCTAGATAGATCCATTTCCACACATATTCTAGCGAAGGAGGTATATTTACCTTTGAGAGTTGCTTCTGATATTTTTACAAAATGCCCCAGCTTGTTGCCTATGGTTGTCAGTGACTCTGGTTGCTAGTAGCCCAGAGGTAGTGAGTACAGTCTGATCCAAACTGGTACAGATGTGAATGTTTCTCGTTCCGGGACAAAGTTCATCGTCCATGGCCACATATAAAGTCCTGCTGCAGTATAGAAGTACAGTCCCTCTTCAAACACTCTATCCTTGTCCTCTAGGTTCGCAAACACTACCGTGAAGAAGCCCTTTGAACCCAGATACACATGTATCTCTCCTTTGGGCTTCCAGTGGCTCCTGATCCAGATGTGTAAATCTCTCTCCGTTGGCCACATTCCCATAAACTTGCAGATGATCGCATGTTCTCTCATATGGTCCCTATGCGATTGAATCGTAGGATCACTTAATATGACCTTGGGGATGATGCTCGATTTGGGCTTGCATGCTCCCATAGTTTTCATTTGAGGCCTTTTCTTGCTACTGCTTCCCTTCTTCCTTTCTAGACTTGAGTCTTGTTGCTCTTCTTCCTAATTCAGGATCTCATTGTGTCCCACTGTTTCCTTTCCTCTTGTTTCTGCAGTCTTTCCCATTGGTATTTTGAACTGTTTCCCTCCTGCCTCTCTGCCTCCCTCCATGACAGCTTGACTATAGGAGGGAGCAACGCTCCCCCCTGCGCGACCCGCTATGAAACCCTAAACCCAAAATTGGGGCCAACTTCAAGTTTTTCTCAAGTTGCAGAGCGTTCTCTCCATATTATGTTTCATTCGCAATTATTTACAATTTCAATATGCCAGTTGTATACATTCAAAGTAAAAGTCCTCATCGAATTCTGGAAGATATGACTCTTGAAGAAGCATTCACTAGATGAAAGCCAAAGGTTAGGCATATGAGAATCTTTGGTTGACTTGTTTACATCCATGTACGTAAAGATAAAAGGAACAAGCTAGAGACTTCAGGAAATAAAGGTATATTTGTTGGTTACAACGAGTCATCAAGGGCCTACGAAATCTACATTCCAGAGAAACAACGGATTGAGGTCAGTCGGGATGTCACCTTTGATGAGAAAGTTGCATATTGGAAATCTAAAGAAGTTTTTGTGGACTCCTACGACGAAGTAAAGCATGAGGCTTCCAAGGAAGAAAGTTCAAGTTCTACAAAATATTTAAAGAGCCAGAAGGGCCTTGTGAATAGGTAGAACCAGTTATTCATCCAGAAATCAGAAAGAGACTAGCATGGCTTAGATCTATGTTAGAAGAAGTTGAAGGACATGCTGCCCTAGATAGCACATCCTAAGAAAGTAAGGAGCCTAAAATCTTTTCTAGTTATGCAGCTCTTATAACTAACCTTGTTGATGCAAAACCTTCCACTTATGAAGAAGCAACTAGTCGAGTGTGGAAGGAGGCCATGAATGAAGAATACCAATCCATCATGGAGAATGATGTCTGGGAGATTGTGCCAAGTCCTGAAGGGAAATTAGTGGTGACTTCCAAGTGAATATACAAGATCAAGCATGTTGCAGATGGAAATATCGACAAATACAAGGTGCGATTTGTGGCTAGAGGGTTCTCCTAGAAAGAGGGAAGACTATAATGAGACCTGTTGACCACTACGTGTCAACTACCCATAGCAATACACCCCCTTTTTTTCTCAAAAGGGATAGCGCTTGATCGACGTGTCTGTGCCATTCGACTGTCATCATCAGCCCGATCATGTCATGTTGTAAACCCACTCTGCATGTGTAAATTGTAAATAATCTTAGCAGATCTGTGTCATGTATGTAAATTGCCTAGGCAAACCTAATTTTCTAGTGATAATCTATGTTCCAGAAGGTTTTTTGTCTCAACGACCTATAGTTGGCAGAGTTTTCCTTCAGCCTAACCCCAACGCTGGAATGGATTTTGTCAGTAGAATCTTAGGGGAATCCTAGTGTACTTCGAGTCTATGTAAAAGTAATTTGAAAATAATCCTAACTATTTGGTTATGTTATTTCAAATTGCTTGATCTGCTAGATTATATTTGTGTCGCAAGACTGGGTGGTCTATGAGGGTCTATGTCAAACGGGTTTTCCCCCTTGAGATGAAATTGTAAAAGTCATGATGTAAAGTGTCTTGAGGGTTAGAAAATAATCAATCCCGTCATAAGTCCTAAGTCCTAGGTCCTAGGTGATTTTTCCAAAGGCTGAGTTCGAAGGTCCAGTAAAAATAAAAATAAAATTAAAATTAAAATAATAAAATTAAAATTAAAAAATAATTTAAAAAAAAAAACTAAAAAAAAATTAAATTTGAAAAATAAAAATAAAATAATAAAATAATCATAAGTCAAAGTTTTGAGAAAATAAATGAAAGATTTTAATTTTTTAATATATTAAAATGCATTTAAAATTTCGATGGATGAGATTTAAAAGAGATTTTGATCCTCATCGATGGTCGAGATCATTTTGACATGGATCACTCGAACTAGCCGTTGGGAAATTCTCCTTTAAATAGGGTGTCAGGGGTCATTTGAGATCATTCAATCTGTGAGTCTTGTGCTGAAGAAAGCTCTCTTGTAGTTATTTTTTGTGCAATAAAGAAAGACTTTGGGGTTGAAAATCTTGCTGGTGTTACTCTTCTGAAAACGCTGTAAGATGTTTTATTTTTCTGCATAACTTTAGTTTCAGCCATTGATGATAGCTTGATAAAGATTGATTTAGGCATAGGTATCTTGTTTGATCTCTGGGATTTGAATGATAGTTTAATTTCTGAATATGATGGCAGGTATCTCCTTTTGATCTGAATTTCGTTGTTGTTTTCTCCCTTTATGTTAATAATTGATTTAAGTTGTGCAGGATATCCTTAACTTTGAGTTTACCAAGCGTTAGGGGAAGTTCTCGGTTGAACCAGCCAACTCCCAGATTGCATTTTTTGAAAGAGCCCAGCCAATTTTAATCCCGGGCTTCTCATTAAAATTTTTGTTGCAGATGCATGAAGGGTTTTTTGAAGCACCTCACATTAAATTTAAAATTATGAAAATATTTCTGTGGCATAACGATAAATTTGGCTACCTAGAGCCTTCAGTTTGTAAATACTGTAATTATTTAGCTGGTTCTTAGGGTTTTTAGGGTTTCATTTATTTTTTGCATTTTCAAGTTCTCGCTGTTTGTTTTCATTATTTTCAGGAACAGGTTGCAGGTTGCAGATGTGAAGTCGAAATTTGATTTTGAAGCCAGATATAGGCCCCGGAGGGTAAGATCTGGCCTCAGAACCAGTTCTTTTGCAGGTGTATAGTTTTGCTGCCCAGGGCCAGGGTTTCATTTTTGCAAGAAATTTTTTTGAATTTTTTTTTAAAGATTGCTGCCAAGCCCTCTTCTCAGCAATCTGTTAGCTCCACACTGCCTGTATGATGCTTTTCACGCAGTCATTTTCTTAGCAGATCCATGTTGGCATTACCCACGCCTTCCCTTTTCTTCATTTCTGTTGCTCTCCACGCAGCTATATCCTGCCTTCACAGGTTTCCTCACCTTTACGCATCATTATTTCCCTTTCCCTTTGCCCGTCTTGCGCATACATTTTTCTTCTGCCATTCCAGGCGTCCCTGCTCACCTATCAGTCACTTTTCAGCCCTCTTGAAGATCTGGCCAATCTCTACCTACAGATCTCTTCAAACCACGCAAAGTCATGTTACGCAGCTCACTTTACTCCATCGATCCATAGCTTTCTGCGTCCCCATTTCCGCTTCCACCCAACCTGCAAACAAGAGCTGCACCCTCAGCTCCTCTATTCTCTGCGTGATTCCCTTCACTCTTCGCGCTACCACTTTCAACTGCATCCTACGTCTTCCTTCCATTCCATGCCAAAAACCTACAACAAACTCCGCCATCGAACTCATTTTCCATTGCCAATCCTCTCATGTCCCTCAGTTGAGCTCCTAACCTCTACCGCCTGTCTCTCCGTGTCCTTGTCTCCTTCATGCGTTGTATCCCCACGAGAGCTGTCATTTATGCTTCTGTATCTTCTGTCGTTGAAACCCCTTCAGCGTACCTGCAAACAAGCAAAGCCACACTTCTTTTCTCTTTTTATTTATGTACATATGCACTAAAATAAAAAAAAGGAAAATTCGATTTTTTTTGGGTTTTGAATTATATGAAGTTAGCGTTGGATTTATTTAGATTTAAGTTTTAGTCTAAGTGCATAGCTCAGGTTTTTCGTTCTTTTTTATTTTTTCATTTAGCCTTTCTCTATTTTCGATTTTGATTTTAAATTTTCTTTAGTTTTGATTTAAAATCATTGTGATATATGCATATATGTGTTGTGTTAGATTAGTTTTTTTAGAATTAGATTTTTAAATTTTAGATTTCGTTTTATTTGTATATATTTATTCTAAGTTTCATTTAGTTTAAAATTGGACCCCCCTTTTTTTTCTATTCAGTTTTATTTCATAAAAATAAAAAAGTTAAAAAGGGTCCCTTTTAGGTTTTAGATTAGACTTTAGTTTAGATTTAAATTTTATTTTTAGTTTAGTTTTATTTTTAGTTAAGAATTTTATATAAAATATATAATTTTTTATTTTTATTTTTATTTTTTTTTAAATTTAACTAAAAACTAAAAATTCATTTTTTGGTGACTTTTGTGGTATCTATGTTCCACTTCTCTATAGTTAAATGCACTTAAATGTTTATTTAAAGTTAGCTATATGAAAGTGGTATTGGTTAGCATTTAAATTTTATGACCATTTAAATTTTAAAGCATTTGATTTTTCTTGAAGTTTAATTGTTGGAACATTGTTAAAGCATTGTGCATTTATTGAACATCTTGCATTGCTTGGGTTATTTGATGATAAATGATTGTTTTACAAGGTTCATATTTCTGCAACATTTAATAAATAATCATTTAATCATTAACTCCATAAGGCACTGGTATATTATTCCTAAAATCAATCAGGTGCTAAATTGGCTTGTTGTGTCTCCCAACCCAACTGGTCCACAGTTGGTCTTCCTTTATCCCACAGGGTCTACCCCCCTTAGCCTCGGGAGACGGCTTGAACAGAGGGATTGGGGATCAAGGTGACAGCCCTCGGATTGAGCATTGTCGCGCTGACCAGACAGGTTGTGTGACAACAATACCTTTTCTCTAGTTGCCAGGTACACCTCCATTAGATCTATTATTTCTCTTCCTGCTTCATTGGGATGGAATTTACATCAGATGGATGTAAAGACAATTTTCCTCAATGGCGTAATTGAGGAAGAGGTGTATATAGAGCAACCTCAAGGTTTTGAGGTGCATGGAAATGTAATATCCCTTTTCAAGAATATTCCTCAAACTCCAGCAAAACCCCAACCAAAAAACGCACAAGTGGTATAGTAGCCGGGAAACTCACAGAGATAAAATAACATTAGTGCAACAAACAACAATGTATACATGAAATATAATAGATACTAAATAAATGCAGCGAGAAATGCTAAGCCATTTTATTATATTGAGTAATGGACAGAGTACAAGAGGTGATCAGAAAGATAGCACCTCGAATTGCACAAGGCAAGTGAAAAATACACCCAAAATAACAATGAAATGGCCTCTCTCTGAACTGCGTCCACACTGCTGGAGAACTGCTGTGCTGCTACTACTGTTGGAATCAAGTGAGGATTTGGGGCTGCTCCCTTCCTCAGAAAATGCTGAAACTCTAGAATTAGCCTCTACTCAATAAACCTAGAAAAACCCAGAAAGCTTTCCTGAAATAGCTGACCCCCGAAAATCACCCCCCCTTGGGGATCTACACAGTCCCTCAATTCTTTGCATTGCCACTGAAGAAACCCCTCCAGAAATCTGCCTGAAACTCTACCAAAATCCTCCAATATGCAAGGGTTGATTCCCTTGCTCAATATCCCAGCACAAATCCCCCTGTAAAACCTCAATCCAGAACTCCTGCTAGAAAGAACTGCATTATCCCTCTCAAGACTGCACAGTCATCCAAGATGCTCAATCCTCTTGCCAAAATGCTGATAAAACTACTATGAAAATACTAATGGAAATACCTTGCCCATGCAGGCACTCGAAGTCCCCCGGGGCTAAGGGTGAGCTCTCTAAACGGAGACACTCAATGCACTAAACAGTGTTGCAGACTAGCTAAACAGCCAGCGTGCTCTAAGTCGAAATGACTAGCTCAAATGCACATAACCGAATGCCAAAATGAGGAAGCTCCCCCCATCTTTATAGCGTTGGCCCTTCTCAAACCCTAAGGCCCACCTCCTCTAACGTAGCTCTTGCCACATGCTCCTATCCATTTGTGCAGTCCCTCCAAGTGTCTGCATGGGCCCCCTCCTCTACGTGGTTCTATGGCCCCCCCTGGCTCCCCTTTAAGTTACAACATTGTGCTACTAGGGAGTGATTTTATTATAAATGTGAGTTATGTCACCCTTCACTCACCTTTTTATTCATAACTAACTATAGAAGGCAAAAATTGAGCAAAATCGAATATTCCAATTAGCCATGGCTAATTAGGAATATTACAGTCTCCCCCGGCAAAATGTTGCTTGTCCTCAAGCAACTGAAGTGATGGATGCTGCAAAATTTTCTCGCTCTCCCAAGTGGCATCCTCATCCAGTAAATTCTTTCACCTCACCAAGAATTCCCGGACTGTCCTGCTCCACAACTGCCTCTCTGTGGTATCAATAATAGCCTCTAGCTGCAACACCAAATGCCCCTCATCACCTGTGGGTGGTAGCTCATCTGTCATTGTCACCTACTATCCCAATGCCTTCTTCAGGCATGATACATGAAAAATGTTATGAATCTTGGTGCCTTGGGGCAGCTCCAAGTCATATGCAACCTGTCCAATCCTGCGTATCACCCTGTATGGTCCATAAAAGCAGGGTTTGAGCTTCTTAGCTCCATTCTGCTTCAGTGACGACTGTCGATATGGCTGTAATTGTAGGTAGACCAAGTCCCCTACCTCGAATTGTCTCTCCACCTGACCCCTGTCAACATATAGCTTTTGCTGGTTCTGCACTGTAGCCATATTGTCCTTGAGAGCTTGGAGAATATCCCGACTCTCTTGGATCCAAATCTTGGCTCTCGGAGCCTTGCTATCACCAAACATCACGTCAGCAAAAGACAAAGGATGATATTCATACAAAGCATAGAATGGTGACATCCCAATGGACATGTGATGTGTAGTGTTGTAGCAGTACTCCCCCAGATGCAGCCATCTCAGCCATGCTCGCTACTGCCCACTGACATAGTTACTCAAGTAGCCCTCTATCCACTTGTTAACTATCTTTGTCTGCCTGTCCGTCTGTGGGTGATAACTGGTACTCAATGTCAACTCCGTCCCCACCAACTGGAAAAGCTCCTGCCAAAACCCACCCATGAAACGGTTGTCCCTGTCACTAACGATGGTCTTAGGAAGACCATGTAGCCTGAAGACTGCTCTGAAGAACAGTTCGGCCACCTGTGCTGCTGTGTAGTGTGCAAATATGGCAAAAAAATGTGTGTACTTTGTAAGTCGTTCAACGACGACAAAGATACAATCCTTGCCCTATACCACGGGCAATCTTGTGATGAAGTCCATCGAAATACACTGCCATTTCCCCTCTGGAATGGGAAGAGGTTGTAATAAACCTGCGGGATGGCTCATCTCCCCCTTGTTCCTCTAGCAAACATCGCACTCCCGGATATGCTAGAGTACATCCTCCTTGAGGCCCTTCCATGAGAACCTCTTTCTAATGGCCCTGTAGGTTTTGGTAAACCCCTGATGGCCGGCCAATGGTGAATCATGTGAAGCCCGAAGTATCTTCTTCTTGAGCTGAGATCCCTCAATCAAGAAGATCCTGTCCCTGTAGTAGATGATCTCATCGACCACCCTGTACCTGTCATCCGCCACCTGCCCATCCAGACCCTCACATACAAACCTATCCTTGGAGTACTCTACTAAAAGTCGAGCCCTCCAGTCTGTGTCCAAGCTCATAAGAGACAACGTGGCTGGTTTATGTGAAAGGGCATCTACTACCACATTGTTCTTACCCTTGACATACTCAATGTCAAAGTCATATGCTTGGATCTTACTGATCCACTTCTGCTGCCTCTCCTGGAGCTGCTTCTGCTCCAGAAAAAACCTGAGGCTGTTGTGATCAGTCCTCACCCTGAACCTGTTACCCACTAAATACTACCGAAACTTGGCCAATGCATGCATGATGGCCAGCATCTCCTTGTCGTATATAGAATACAACCTCTCGTGTGGAAGGAGCTTCCGGCTCTCATAGGCTATAGGGTGACCTCCCTGCATCAATACTGTGCCGATCCCCTCTCCCGACACATCACATTCCAAAACAAATGGCTGCATGAAATCTGGCAATGCAAGCACTGGGCAGCTGCTCATAACCTCCTTGAGCCTATCAAAGGCTTGATGCGCTGTATCCGACCAGCTGAATGCCTCCTTCCTCGTTAGATCTATCAGGGGTGCAACACGCTGTGAGAAACTCTTGACGAACTTCCGGTAGTAAGTACAAATGCCAATGAATCCCCGAAGTTTTGTCACGTTCCTTGGCTCCGACCATTCTTTGATGGCCCTGATCTTCTCCTCGTGGACTCTCACTCTGTCCACCCCTATGATGTGTCCCAAGTACAACATCTCCGTCAACCCAATCTCACACTTGGAGAGCTTGGCATAGAACTGCTGCTCCCGCAAGATACGCAACACTGTCTCAATATGTTGGAGATGCTCCTCGTAAGTCCTACTGTAAATGAGGATATCATCAAAGAACACCAACACAAACTTCCTCAAGTGACTGCGGAAGATGTGATTCATGCAGGACTGAAATGTAACGGGGTCGTTGGTTAGCCCAAAGGGCATCACCAAGAACTCAAAGTAACCATAGTGACACTTGAAGGCGGTCTTGGGAATGTCCTGCTCCCTCACGCGAATTTGATGGTACCCAAATCTCAAATCAATCTTTGAGAAGAATCGTGCTCCTCTCAACTCATCCATCAATTCATCGATCCTGGGTATGGGGTACCTGTTCTTCAGTGTCTTCTTGTTCAGGGCCCTGTAGTCAATGCACATCCTCAATGTGCCGTCCTTCTTCACCAACACCATAGAAGAAGTAAAAGGACTCGTGCTTGGCCGAATGTGCCCAAGAGCTAGCAACTCCTGAATGGCCTACTCAATCTCATCCTGATAGGCCTTGGGATGCCTATAGGGGGTAGTAATCACTGCCTGTATGCCCTGCTCAACCTCAATGGTGCGCTCAAACCCCCGGTCTAGTGGCTGTCCCGGCGAAATCTCCGCAAACACTATGGCATACCGGTCGAGGATGGACTGTATCTCTGGATGTACCGTCTGCCCTGTAGTCCCTGCCTCTGATGCATGCAGCTCCACTGCCCACTCTACGTCTCCCTTCCGGAAGACTGCGTCCATCCGATGAGCCGAAATAGTCTGAGGCAGATATGTGTGTTGTCCTCGTATCTTCTCATGCCTCCCTGTCTTCTCATCATCCCACTCCATATCTATGGTCTTCCAATCTGTCGTGACCTTCCTTAGAGTGATAAGCCACTGAACACCCAGTATCATGTTGGTGTCCGGAATATCGACCATGAAAAAATGGTCAGTCAATGTATAGGTGCCCATCGTCACTGATAGCTCTGGAACATAACGAGCACACATCAGGGTCTGGTCTCTTGGGACCAAAACTGAAAACCCATCAAAGCTCTCGGTCTGTATACCTCTCTGCTCAACCATCTGTGCATTAATGAAATTGTGGGTTGCCCCACTGTCAACCAAAACTGATACTCGCTGGCCACGTACTGTCCCCCGTACGCGCAACGTCAAATACTTGGGAACTCCTCGCAATGCTGCAAGGGCCCCTCTGTAGGTGCAAAAGCTACACCACCTGCTGCTGGCGGTGGAGGTGGCAAAGGACCCTGCATGGCATGACTATCTCCTGCCTCCACATTATCCTCCTCATCCTTTTCCCCGCTACTCTCAGAGAAGACCTCAATAAAATGTGCTTTGCCATCAACACATCTATGTCCCGGTGCCCACGACTCTTGACAGGTAAAGCACAACCGCTTCTTTTTCAGATCCCTCTTGGCATCATCGTCAATCTGCGCCCGTCCTGGATTCCCCTTTGGAGACAGAATCCTCACATTCTTCCCCTTAGACTAGAGAGTCTGTCTCTGGGGGTAAGGTGACCGGGTCCTGGGTCAGACATCCTGTAAATCCCGGGTCCTACTGATAGCATCCTGGAGTGTGGTTGGTCTAGTGGATCGGACTAAACCCCGAAGTGGCTCTGCTAACCCCTCAACGTACATGTAGATCCTCCGGGTCGTGGATAGATCTGGCACCATCACTGAAACCCTCAAGAAATCTGCAATGTAGGTCTCTGGGCTCTCGGTTTGTTTGAGCCTCGTTAGCTCAACAAAGTGTTGCTTTGGATCCCTCCGGTCGAACCTCTCTATCAATCTCTTGGTGAACTCGGCATATGTCATCACTGTGGAGTGTCCAAGTGTAACCATCCCATGGAACCACCAATCTTGGGCCTCACCATCCAAATGTAATGTTGCCACCTTGATGGCCTCTGTCTCCAACATCTGGTTAAGCTGAAAGTAAATGTCTAGCTTCTCCACCCAAGACTTTTCTGAATTGTTTGATGAACCATCAAACGTAGATAAGTGGAATCTACTAGCTGCATGGTGGGTGTTACCATCATGATAATGCCGGTATCCTCTATGATGGTCGTGGGGTCTACTATCCTACTGGAGTTGAACAAAGTCTTTGAATGAGAGAGCCTCCCTGAAATCCTACCCATAGGCTTTGTACTCTGCAAAATAATCGCCCATATGACCGGGCTCTGCCTCCTACTAGGCTCTGGCCCTCGTGTTTGCTCCTAAGAAAGTGGGCATGGTAAAGCGTGTAGGGGCATGTGAGGCCACCTGCTGAGTAGTATCACGCTACTCTGGCAAATGGTGGGATGCACCCGATCCCTCACCAACCTGGAAAACCCGTGGGCTCTCACGCTGTCTAGCCTCTACTGCCTTGAATCTCTGCCCCATCACCTCAATATGCCTCGACAGATCCTGCACTGATTTGAGGAGCATATCTGCAAATCTCTTCCCGTCCTCATCTGCCATCGGATCCTTTTGCTTTGCATCCACCACAGGCTCCTCTTGTTTGCGTCCTCTACTTGAACACAGTCTCCCTCTCCGTAGGTGTTCTCCAACCTATGCTCAATGTCTCTGTATTTCCTACCTCTGTTACAGATGTAGGGTTTCTCCCTCGATGTCATAGACTGCTAGCTCCACAAGCTGAGCCAGGTCAATGCTCTGATACCACTGTAATATCCCTTTTTAGGAATATTCCTCAAACCCTAGCAAAACCCCAACCAGAAAATGCACAAGTGGTATAGTAGTCAGGAAACTCACAGAGATAAAATAACATTAGTGCAACAAACAACAATGTATACATGAAATATAACAGATACTCAAGAAATGCAACGAGAAATGCTAAGCCATTTTATTACACTGAGTAATGGACAGAGTACAAGAGGTGATCAGAAAGATAGCACCTCAACTTGCACAAGGCAAGTGAAGAAATACACCCAGAATAGCAATGAAATGGCCTCTCTTTGAACTGCGTCCATGCTGCTGGAGAACTGCTGTGTTGCTGCTACTGCTGGAATCAAGTGAGGATTTGGGGCTGCTCCCCTCCTCAGAAAATGCTGAAACTCTAGAATCAGCCTCTACTCAATAAACCTAGAAAAACCCAGAAAGCTTTCCTGAAATAACTGACCCTCGAAAATCACCCCCCCTTGGGGATCTGCATAGTTCCTCAATGCTCTACGCTGCCACTGAAGAAACCCCTCCAGAACTCTGCTTGAAACTCTACCAAAATCCTCCAATACGCAAGGGCTGATTCCCCTGCTCAATCTCCCAACACAAATCCCCCTGCAAAACCTCAATTCAGAACTCCTGCCAGAAAGAACTGCGTTATCCCTCTCAAGACTGCGCAGGTCATCCAAAATGCTCAATCCTCCTGCCAAAATGCTGATAAAACTACTACAAAAATACTGATGGAAATACCTTGCCCGAGTAAGCACTCGAAGTCCCCCGGGGCTAAGGGTGAGATATCTGAACGGAGACACTCAATGCACTAAACAGTGTTGCAGACTAGCTAAACAACTAGCGTGCTCTAAGTCGAAGTGACTAGCTCAAATGCACATAACCGAATGCCAAAATGAAGAGGCTCCCCCCATCTTTATAGCGTTGGCCCTTCTTAAACCCTAAGGCCCACCTCCTCTAACGTAGCCAGCGCTTGCCACGTGCTCCTGTCCATTTGTGCAGTCCCTCCAAGTGTCTGCGTGGGCCCCCTCCTCTACGTGGTTCTATGGTCCCCCTTGGCTCCCCTTTAAGTTACAACGTTGTGCTACGAGGGAGTGACTTTATTCTAAATGTGAGTTATGTCACCCTTCACTCACCTTTTTATTCATAACTAACTATAGAAGGAAAAAATTGAGCAAAATCGAATATTCCAATTAGCCATGGCTAATTAAGAATATTACATGGAATGAATATCATGTTTGCAGGTTGAATAATTCCTTGTATGGACTCAAGCAAGCTCTAAGAGCTTGGAATGCTTGAATTGATAACTTGGATTCAACAAGAGAGATGTTGACCCAAACCTCTACTTCAAGGCTATGAAGAATGCATTTGTGATTCTATTGCTATCTGTTGATGATTTGTTTCTGACAGGTGATGAGTCTCTCATCATTCAGTGTAAGAGGCAACTGGCCTCTGAGTTTGATATGAAGGATCTTGGTTTGATGCATTATTACTTGGGACTAGAAGTATAGTAGAAACCTTGGGAAGTCTTCATTGGTCAAGAAAAGTATGTTAGTGAGATCCTTAAGATATTTGGCATGATGGACTTAAATCTATGGCAACTCCCATGGTAACTATCTTGAAGAAGTATAGAGGTTTTGAATCTAGGTTGGTAGATCCATCTATGTACTAGCGGTTGATTGGCTTGTTGTTGTATTTGGTTAACAATAGGCCAAAACATTTGTTTTGCAGTAAACACGTTAAGTCAATTTTAAGTAGAACTAAGACACGAGCATTGCATTGCAACAAAGCATATTTTGAGATATCTACGTGGTACCATGAATTATGGTTTGAGATATGTTGCAAACAATGACATACAACTTCAGGAATTTACAGATGTTGATTGCGCAGGGACTGTTGATGACAAGAAGATTACTTCTGGGGTATGATTTAGTTTGGGATTTGCTATGTTATCCTCGATGAGCAGGAATCAAGGATATGTTGCACTCAACACTGCAGAAGCAGAGTATATTGCAGCTAATGAAGCATGTACTAAAGCAGTGTGGCTTTGGAAGATGTTTGCAAGACTGTTCAATTGTTGATTTGGGGCATCATCGAATGTGCTCTAGCCACGAAATTTGGTGGAGAGGTTGGGGCACATGAGATCTCCAGTACCTAGAAAGGGTTTGGGCAGATTCTAAATAGATCAGGAGATATTAAAATAATTAATATTTTTAATGGAGTCCCTAAGTCTAAACTTAGGGAAAATAAAATATTAATGCGTATTAATATGAATCTGTGTTAGAATGGTCCAAAAAGACACGGATCAAGCTAGATTTAACCTTAGCCGTTGATTAGGGACTTAATCTTGGTCGTTGAGATGTCAATAGAAAAAGTATAAGAGGAGGCTTGAGGGGCCTTGGAGAACACACCAAGGGAGACCAATTAGTTCAATTTCTGGAGAAGGGTTTGCTGAGAAATTAAACCAGTGCTCTAGAGAGCAACCAGGAGGCATCAAGTACAGAACAGAGAGACGGGAGATTACGTAGAAGAGGCAGACGTAGAGCCAGATGTTGAAATTTGGTACCGGAGGACAGGTGGTTCCCTGAGGCTTTGATCTTTGGCCTAGAAAAGTGTCCAAAATAATTTAATTTTTCTCCTAAGGTAACTTTATAATTTTTATAAAGTTAAATCTAATTTAAAAGTGACTTTAAGTGATAAAGTTACTAAAGTCTAATTTTAAAGTGACTTTAATAAAGTTAATGTAAAATTAGAAAGGAAAAGCGACTTTGGAAATAAATGACTAAGTGGGTCTTTATTAAAATGGGGTGAGTTAAAAAATAAAAAGTGAGATTTAAATGAGCATTTAATCTCAGCCCTAGATCTCAATCTATTTCAGCCATTGGATTTAGAGGTTACCCAAAAGTCACTTACGATTAGATTAAAGGAGGAAAATGAAGCAAAAGGTCATTCATTCTTTCATGAGCAGATTGAGAGAAAGAGAGCAAGAGAGCAAGGGAGATTTCTGGACAAGGAGGAGAAGGAGACAACAGCTTGGCACACATTCCAAGGCAGCAGTTGAGCAGATTTGTGTAGTTGATTCAGCACACAGTGAAAGACTGATTTTGGCACGATTCTCTAGAAATCTGTACAGCTGGTTTGCACAGAAATCGAGGAGCAGTTTGCTGTTTTTTTCTGCACGCAAATCGAGGTCTGTACAACGCATTTATTGCAGTTTGTACAGTGCATTTAATGCAGGCAGTACAACAACATTTAAGGCTGAAAATGGGCACGAAAATCGAGGAGGCCGTAAAGCATTTATTGCTGTCATGTTTGCTGTAATTTCTAGTTTGTTGTGAGGCACGAGAAATGAGATAAGTTGTAAATTTGCTTGCTGAATTTTTGCTGAATATTTCTCACTGTAAAAAAACATTTTCAGAAATAAAGAAGAGCTCTCGAACTGGTTTTCCCCAAGAGTTGTAGGGGGTTTTTCCAGGGTCACATTGACCAAAAATCACTGTGTTCAAATGTGTTAAATGACTGTTTGTACCTGCTGATTTATTTATTTCTGCATTTTCCAACATTCTGTAAAATTTCCAGAATTTGTGTTTTCAACAAATTTTATTTTATTTTATTTATTTATTTATTTATTTTTTTTCAGTTGTTGAATGTATGGATATGGAAAAGGGCATTTAACTATATGGGAGAAATAAGGTGAAGCTGAAAACTGGGGTGGGAAATAAGAAATTTCTACATGGTATCAGAGCTTGAGTGCTAAAGTGCAGTTTGGGATAGCAAAGAAGAAAATTACAGCCTGCTGTTTTTTCACTCAGAAAATTCCAACAAGTTGATTTTTCACAAACAACAGTTTTATCTTTACTACAGTAGTGCTATTTTTCAGTTTTAGGACAGTAGGATGTCATTGGGATTGAGGGTGGAGGATAGGCTGGATGGGCATACAAATTACAGCGTTTGGAAGGAGAGAATGCAGAGTATCTTTGAGGAGGCAGAAGTCTGGGATATCAAGGTGCATACCACACAGAACCCTGTTGTTGTGCCTATTGATGCTACTCAGTTGGTTGAGTATAATAAAAAGAACAACAAGGGTAAGAGGCTGATTCTAGACAGAGTCAAAGACCATTGCATTCCTCATGTGAGAGGAAAGAGCAATGCCCATGAGATGTGGACAGCAATGTCCAATCTCTACCAAAGTACCAATGAGAACCGGAAAATGGTCCTGAAGGAGAAGCTGAAGAACATTAAGATGGGTAATGATAGTGCAGCTGAATATCTCACAAAGATTACTAATGTGAGAGATGAGTTGGCAGCAATTGAAGAGGCCATTCCACCCACTGAGTTGGTGCGGATTGCAGTGAATGGCCTCCCCTGTTCATGGATGAACTTTGCTGATGCGGTTTGTACACGTGAGACCCTTCCCACATGGGAGAGGTTTTGGGATGATTGCATTCAGACAGAGATCAGGAAAGGTCAGCTTGGGGCAGCCAAGCCAGTTGAGCAGGATGAGGATGTAGCATTGTCGGCAGGAGGCAAGAAAGGCAACGGGAAGAAGCAGGCTTCCACAAGCAATGGTGGGGGCAAAGGCAAAGGTAAAGGTAAACAGGGTAACACACAGAAAGACTATTCCAAGGTGAAGTGTTGGAATTGTCAAAAGATGGGACATTATGCAGTTGTGTGTCCGGAGAAAAAGAAGAAGGGGAAGAACCAGAGCGTGGCAGCTTCAGCAGAGGTTGAGGACTTTGCAGATCGTTTTGACAGGGAGTTTGAGTTCACTGCGTGTGAGTCCTCTAGTGCAGGATCACCTGCCACATAGGTTCAGAGGGAGCATGCTTTTCCCTCGATTAGCGGAGCATCTTCGGGTATCTAGTATGTGGACAGTGGGGCTTCACGTCACATGAAAGGAGTCCGTGAGTACTTCTCAGAGCTTTCAAAGAGTGGCACCGATATGGAGGTAGTACTCAGTGATAACAAAGTTGTTAGAGCAGTCAGTGTGGGGAAATTGACATTTCAGAGGGAGTCCAAACCTCCCTTGAAGGTGTCAAATGTTCTTTATGTGCCAGGGATGAGGAAGAACCTCATATCCGTCTCAGCTTTGGAGGACAGAGGATATGAAGTACTGATCAGGGGAGGACAGGTGTTGATGTATCCCAGGGGCACTCCAGCTGATTCAGCTAGAGTGATAGGTGTACGCCATGCAAAGGTGTACAAGTTTACATTCAAATCCCTTTTGGCATTGAGCAGTAGTACCGACAGCAAAGCTAGCAGTTCTGAGCTGTGTGAGATTTGGCACCTCAGGATGGGACATATGTATCATGGAGCCTTGAGGACCTTGCGGGAGATCACTACAGGTGTGTTAGATTTCAGTACTGATCACTTTGATACTTGCAGAGGATGTGCGATGGGCAAGTTTGCCAAATCCCCTTTTCCCAGCAGTAACAGCAGAGCGACTGGGATAATTGATTTGATTCATTCTGATGTGAGTGGTCGGGTGTCTCATGTTTCCTTGAGTGGATGAGTACTATGTTTTATTCATTGATGGTCACTCCAGGAGGACCTGGATTTATTTCTTGAAGACCAAGAGTGAGGTCTTCAAGCGGTTTCAGGAGTTTAGAGCTCTTGTGGAGACACAGACAGGTCCGAAGATCAAGTCCCTGACATCGGACAATGTAGGAGAGTATACCCTTGGAGAGTTTGTTAACTATTGTGCGGAGGCAGGCATTAGGAGGGAGTTCATTGTTCCTTACAACCCCCAGCAGAACGGGGTTGCGGAGAGGAAGAACAGATCCACCATAGGGGCTGCCAAAGCCATGTTACAAGATCAGGGGTTGCCATTGTTTTTGTGGGCAGAGGCCTGCAACACAACTGTTTACTTGCAGAACAGGAGTCCGCATCGTGCCTTGGGGCACATGGCTCCGGAGGAAGCTTTCTCTGGGAAGAAGCCTGATATTGGTCATCTTCATATCTTTGGATGCATTACATACTCCTATATACCCAAGGAGAAGAGGACCAAACTAGAGCCCACCGCAGAGAATGGTATCTTTGTGGGCTAAAGTGAGACCTCAAAGGCCTTTCGGATTTACATTCCTGCATAGAGGAGAGTTGTTGTCAGACGGGATGTGAAGTTCGAGGAGGACAGGGCCTTTAGGAGATCACGGGAGTTGGAGTATCTGGATCAGCCAGACCCTCAGCAGCAGTTGAGTTAGTCGCAAGGATCCAGTGGGCAGGGATCAAGAGAATCTGGAGGTACATCTATGAGGATGTCAGGTCCATCAGTGAGCAGTGGCTCATCAAGCCAGAGGGGTGGTGCTCCGAGCAGGTCACAGAGCAGTTCACTAGGGAGTCCACTGATGGACAATTCACACGGTACCTCAGTTTCTATAGGTTCAGGTGCAGGCAGGAGAACAACAGACAGACAGTCAGGAGTTCAGGCCCCTGATGATGAGGAGGAGTTTCATTCTCCAGTGGGAGAAGTGTGCTCAGGGAAGAGGAAGCCCAAGTGGCTTCAAGACACCTTGAGAGATGCCACATCTGTTGCTGAGCTGAAGAGGCTGATCAGAGAGAGTAAACCACCTGAGAGGTTTTATAGCTATATGGCAATGGTTACCAGCATCCTTGACTCTGAGCCTTCTAGCTATGAGGAGGCAGCTAGCTAGCAAGTCTGGAGAGAGGCCATGCAGGAGGAGTATTCTTCTATCATGAAGAATGATGTTTGGGAGGTGGTGCCGAGGCCTGAAGGCAAATCCGTGGTTACTTCCAGATGGCTTTACAAGGTAAAGCATGCTGCAAATGGAAACATTGAGAAATTCAAAGCGAGGTTTGTGGCTAGAGGGTTTTCCCAGGTAGAGGGAGTTGATTATGAGGAGACCTTCGCTCCCGTGGCTCGATATACTTCGATTCGCTCCATTATATCGATAGCAGCAGAGATGGGTTGGAAGATCCACCAGATGGATGTGAAGACCGCATTTCTCAATGGCTTCATACAGGAGGAGGTGTACATTGAGCAGCCACAGGGCTTTGAGGTGCATGGGAAGGAGTCCCATGTGTGCAGACTGAAGAAGGCCCTTTATGGCCTGAAGCAAGCTCCCAGAGCTTGGTACTCCAGGATAGATACATATTTGTAGGGGATGGGTTTCACAAAGAGTGAGGCAGATCCGAACCTTTACTTTATTGTGATAGGTGAGGAGCCTCTCATTCTGGTGCTGTATGTGGATGACTTGGTCATTACAGGTGCAGAGAGACTCATAGAGCACTGCAAGAGAGATCTTGCGACGGAGTTTGAGATGAAGGACAATGGCTTGATGCATTACTTTTTGGGTTTGGAGGTGTGGCAGGAAGAGGGGCATTTCTTCCTGGGGCAGGGGAAGTATAATGTGGACATCCTTAGCAAATTCCACATGGAGGATTGTAGACCCATGTCGACACCGATGATCACCAACTGGAAGAAGCTTCATGCTTCGGATTCCGAGTTGGTGGATCCCACATTGTACAGGCAGCTGATTGGTTCCTTGATGTATTTGGTCAACACTAGACGAGATATTTGTTTTGCAGTCAACACGATGAGTCAGTTTATGTGTGAGCCTAGGAAGGTTCACTGGGTGGCTGCAAAACACATTTTGCGGTACTTGCAGGGGACAGTGGATTATGGTCTGGACTACAGGCAGGGAGATGGAGTGAGATTGGTAGGATACACTGATTCTGATTGGGCAGGTTGTGGTTCTGATAG